>JAHBCN010013161.1:0-24913 GCA_019359885.1 Listronotus oregonensis
ATCACCCCCTGGGGGTATAAAGTAAATGAGTAGAATATCCTTTTATGTACGCATTAACTAATATTAACAGATAGAATATAAACTGCTCTTTTTAATAACACACCTATATATACCAGATGTTTCTCAGAGGTGGTTTTCCCCCTGTAAAATGTTTATTTTTTAGGTTAAAAAAAATAACTTTTTCATGTCGGTATTGATATTAATATGCATTGTTTTATTGTTGGACCTATTCAATTCTTTTGTGCCTCTTTAGGTTTGACCGGAAATGACTTGTACTTTTAAATTTTTAAGTGCACCACCGGTATATTTGCTCTTATTTCAATATAATGTGACATTCTGAATACGATGACACCTTATATGCTATTTTTTAATATTTCGCTGTAAAATATATTTTTTTAAAATTTTAATCTAAAGAACCATGAATATGTTAAACCTGTTTATTTGAATTAAAGTAGCCATGAAAAAATTAATTTGATCATCTTTTGATATTTGCAGCTTCTCCAGGTGAAGTATAAGTGTGCAAAATTCCATTTATTGTCATAAGTCATTTTTATTGAAACGAGGGTTGCTCGTTAGCATATTCCTTAAGAGCATTTTGTTTTAAACAATTTGGTATCACAAAGTCGGTATTAAGGGAGATATCCCTTCGAAATGAACCTAAGAAATTATTTATTTTATTGTAAAACGGTAATAGTATTATTTTAGTGTCACTAAATCCGTCCAGAGAATCTGTAAAAAACGAAAGGCAAATGAATTTGTTTTTCATGGCTACTTGATCTGATGAGTTTCTCCATTACCTTACAAAGAACTAAGAGAAGATATACAGGTCTATAGTTAGAAAGGAGGGTTTTGAATCCTTTCTTGGGGATGGGTTGCACATGTGGAGCTTTCCAGCTCTCCGAAAAAATGCTCCTATCATAGGAGAATTAAAAGAGGCGAGTTAGGATGGGTAAGCTCGAAAGCAGCACCAGCAGACGATTGCTGGTATGTCATCCAACCGAGACAATTTGTGGGTATTAAGAGAAGAAATAATATCCTTGATCTCGTTGATCTTAAAATTGATATCGGCCATTTTGTAAGAAACAGGGCAACTGTTAAAAGAGAAAAATTAACGGAAAAATTAAAGGTAGAATTGGCAGCACAAAGTTTCGTTTTTTTTAGAGGTAGAGTACAATTTTATCCTCAAATGTTAGAGGTGGAAAAAGTTATACAAAAGTTTTGACAAATGTTTTGTTGTTGTTTATAAAGGGCGATTCATGAGGAAATGTCAATACTTCAGGTACGTAGTCCAAAAATAAACATAAAAGACTATCCAAACATAGGTCCTCAAAGCCTTCGTTTCCGAGATACAAGGTGTTCACCACAGAGCTGACATGTGCTTAGAAGTTAATGGTGGAATTTTTAACCTAGCTTATGTTTTGTTAAACATAATTTAAAACCAATAATTTTATTAAAAATTAAAATACATATTGTTTAATTATACATTTTGTTTTTTTATTTTGCTATAAGAAAATCAGATGCGTCGTAATTTTTTTAAATCCAAATATCTCGAAAACGGTTGCTTATATCAACTTTTAACAAGTATACCTTTTTGGCGTAAAAATGACAAAACAAATTATTTAATTTACTTAAAAATGTAATACAGGGCCGTACCAAAAAGTTGTGATTGTTCAAAATAATAAAAAGACGTGTAGGTTAAGTAAGGGCCGTAATAAAATTAGATTCAAAAAATAATATATACATTATCATAGATTTTATTAAGAAAATGGAAAAATTAAATAAAAATTTTAACATCCTGTATTTCGAAAACGAAGGCCTTGCGGACAAATATTTGTATAGGCTTTTATGTTTATTTTTGGACCCCGACTATGTACCTGAAGTATTGACATTTTCTCATGAATCACCCTGTATATTTTTAAATATTTGGTATTGGATTTTGATCAGTTGATGATCTGAATTAAAGAAGTCTACTGACAAATGTTAGGTTTCTAAAAAAAAAATTGGCACTAAGTTAAATTTACAAGATTTCGATAATCATCATTTTTATGCAGAATGTAATTTTTTAAAAGTATTATTTTAAATAGTGAGTTGTGATGAAATAAATTATTATCAAAAATTATCGGATACATTGAAAGGGCAGGACTAGTGTTTCTTTAAATGTTTTAAATGGAACACCCCTCAGGTTATAGTTAATCTGAGGAATTAAATATTTTTTTTATGTGGCATACCTTATATCAACTTTTGCTTTTTTAATTATTGGCGCCATAAAATGACATTTTCCACACTATAAAATACTGTAAAGACCAGAGGGTTAATTTTAAAGAAAAAATTGTTCGCACTTTTATATTCTAGTTTTTATTTTATTTTTTCTTTTTATTTATAAAAGACAATTTCCCTTAAGTCAAAAATCGATGTGTACTGACAGAAAATAGGGACAGGGAAGTGTAAACAATTTTTTTTGAAATTTAATAGTCAACCAAACTTTTAACAGCATTTAAAAGTGTAAAGAATGTCAATTTTCAGACGTCCATTATTTAAAAATAATCGTATGGGCTTAAGATTTTAAAAAAGAGCCAAAATACTTAAAAATAGATACAAAGTATGCTGCATAGAAAATAAAATCTTACGGAATTTTTTATTTTACCACAGTTTCGTAAATTTTTTACCCTATGCCAATCATTGTTTTAAATTTGCCAAAAATGTAATTCTGTAATTTTTGTCTTAGACTTTGTTTAAAAATTACATGGTTATTTTGTCTTTGTTTCCAGAAAAAGCAGTTTTAAACTGGGATAAGTAGCCACAAAAACAAAAATATTTTTATATTAAAAAAATCGTTTACGAAATAAAATGCAGAGTTTGTAATTTGGCTCATTTTCCAGTTTTCCAAAATTTGCCAAAGTTTAATGTTTTTCATATTATTTAAACTTTATAAAATAAATACTAGATCCACTTTAAGACCATGATAAAATGAATATCGGATTTCCAGTGTCTTCTGTAAGATATGAGGAAAGAATTAATGATTTTGTGGTATTTAAAAGTATTAAAAATCTGAAGTGTATATGTTATAGTCAATCGAAGCTCCGGCGTTCCTAGGCCTGACTTGAAGTCTTAGTCAAAGCCTAAACAAATGAAGTTTTTTGACCTCTGACTAAAGAATTTTCGTCAAACCTAGGAGAAACCAATTTGGTTAGGCAAACGTCAAAACTCAATTTAATAAAATCGGGGTTTGACCAGTCAAACTTCAATTAGGTATTAGAAAGTCTCATTTTATTAAATTAGATGTTATAAAACGATTTTTTTTTTATTTTAATGTTTATTGTTGTTGTATTGTCATAGTTAAAATTTAAAAAAATAGTATTTATTCAGAAATGGTGAGGCATTATGACATTTAGAATTGCACAATACGTCAGATCTCTTACATTTACAACTAACCACAACTAACCAAAACTAACCACAACTAACCACAACTAACCGCAAGTATAAACTTATTTAAACGTGTTACAAGTACAGTGGACGTTTAACCGAGTCTGCCAGTCGCTTCTAGAATCGACTAGGCAAAGCCCGAAACAGATTATTTTACTTTTGACGTTTGACCGAAAAAGTAAGGAACTTCTAGGTTTGACTTAAAAACCTAGGATAAACCAGTCATTTCGCGAAGAGACTGCTTATCGACCTTTGACTATACACAAATACACAAATTGTGTATATTTGGAATATTTTTTACCTCCAGAACTTTTATCGTTAAATAAGCCTAAAGATAATTAAATCAGTTAATCCAGGTGAAATTTTAATTTATTTACTCGTTTGTTTTTATTTACTTAAACATTTTGGTGCCTGTTAAATAAGTGTTTATTGTAAAGATTAAAAACAAAAACTGTTTTGCTAAATTCTCTAGTCCAATTTAACAAAACCTGGAATTTATACCTTTCTAATCTTAAAAAATATTCAGAAAGTAGTGTAAGCACATGTTCTTCCATATCTTAAGATGATCAGAAATCAAAATTTTAAAGAAGCCAACTTTAAACCACATGTAGTCAGAGTAACTGTAGACTTCATGAATTAAAACCTTATTAACCGTTTACCCTGGCCCCCAAGATCGCCTGATATCTCTCCTTAAGACATTCAGGTCGCCGATTGTTAAATTTACAGCACGTCTCTCAGACTCTGGATGTATAACAAATCAATCAGTCTTTGCACATTAATAAACTTAACAATTGAATATTGTTTCTTGACCGTTGTATTTATAAATTTTAATAATTTTTCCCATAATAAAAGATTGATTTATTTTTACATTGAGGTTTTGGTATCTTTATTGAGAAACATCTTCAGAATATTAAAATTTTAAGTAAATATAAAATACCTTAATTCATATCACTACACCAAACATTTTCACTTAAAATAGGTGGTTGTTATTATAAGTACCTGGCGTAGACTAAAAAATAAATGAATATTTTATCTTGAATAAAAAACCTAAAAAAAAATTATTAATAAATTAACCTAATTTTATTATTGGACATTCAATTTGATTAAACGCCCAATGATTTATAAGTTATGTGTCTGTTAAACAACAATTTTTTTGATTAAAATAAATTGTATATAACAAGCTTACGAAAATGAAAAACATGTATCATAGTTTTGCTGTTATTTTTTTTAAACATACAAAAAAAAATATTATTTGTTTTGACATCTACTGGCGAACCTAACAAAAAAACTTTAAGGTAAGTGCCATCCTTGCAAAATATACATTTGTACCGAATTGTGTAATATTTAAATATGTGTTTCCGTTTTAAAAGCTGTAGTTAATTTTTTTAAATATATTTAAGTTTATTGATATACCTTTAAAAAGATTAATACTTTGATAGGTGTCCATATTTACCTAAATTATTGATGTATCCCGGTAACTTTAAAATCAATGTAAAACTATGCAATTAATGTAAATTTTAAGTTATGTTATACTCGTATATGTAAAATACATGACCTATTAGCACCTTTGTTGAATTTTTAAGCAAATTTTCAAAAAAATATTTACAATATTTTCTACTAATGATGGTGTTATTTCGAATTTAAGTGAATGTGAGTTCCGAAAAATATATTCTAAGTTTAACAGTATCTAAAAATGTCCTATAACGAAATTTCAAATACTCAGTTTTCTATTAAAACATTCTTAAAAGAATTATTTATATTGTATCCGATAAATCTTTTTAAACTATTTTACTTAGTGTTTTGGAGAAAACCGTCACTTCACCTGGAAAATCCCAAATATTGGTCAACAGAAATGCCTCAGTTGGAAAGGAAGTTAAAAAGAAAACTAAGATTATCGCGAAATGGTTTGGAAAGAGTGCAGTATAGCAAAGACAAACATTAAAATGTTACACAGAGAAAATACATTTTCAGTGAGGAATTTAAAATATTGTTTTTGATAAACAAGTTCATAACTTCTTGATGGTGAGCCATGGATATTTAAGCAACTGTTTTTGATTTAATATTATTCTACTAAATTTCGATTAACACAAAACAATTATGTCTTTAAAAAATGCGATGTAATAGCATGACGTAATAATTTATGTTTAACTTTTTTTTTTTTTGGCCTGAGGCTATTTTGCCATTTAGCCAGGTGTTTAACTTTTATCGTTAGTTTTAAATATTTTAGTCACATTATGAGTAAATGTACTAATTGTGAATTTTAACTGTATGTTTAGAATAGTGTATTAATGTTTTAAAATAAACACATGAAAAAACAAGCATAATGTATAAATGTTTTTTAAGTATCAATGATTGGTAGTAATTTTATATAACACAGTCAGCTTAGTGATGATCGCGTTGTTAAATTTAGCAATGGGCTTAGCAATTGTTAAAAGTTAACAACGGTTTAGAATGTTTAATAAAATGTCAGATTTTGACAGGTTGCTTACTAAAAGCATTGAATAACACTGACAATGACGTTTTGTTAAACATTCTGAACCGTTGTTAACTTTTAACAATTGCCAAGTACATTGCTAAATTTAACAATGCGATCATCACTCGGCCGAGTATGTTCTACATTGGTGTTACATGTGTATTGACATTATGCTCAGTAGAAAGTTGGTCTATTGATGGATGGAAATTTAGATGACAAATATTAAAAAGGTTAATAATTTTAGAATGCCCTTGTTTTTAATAACTAAAAGAAAAATAATCTTAAGAATGGTAATTTAATTTTTTTGTGGTGTTGTTACAAGTAGTAACTAGTTATTTACCTAAAAATGGTACTATTTCACTTTGCTTGTTTTCAGTGGAGCTTGACCTATATATTTCGCTTTATTTCATTTTTGTAATAGACATTCGTATTAGAATTAATTAAAAATATTGCCGTTAAAATAGAATTACTCTAAAAACTAAAAATAATTTACAAATGCAGATACAAACAAAGGTAATATTTTCATGTAGAGCTAAATATATAATAATTTTATTGTATATAAATAAAGGTATTAACATGGCAAAAAAATTGATTATGTTGTTTTTAGCTTATTTTGGCAAAATGCAATATCCTCCACAAGTATAAGCAGTTCAGACTACACCAAAATATTGAATATTTTAATTGTTTTTTTATACAATTTGGTAATTAGTTGGAAAAATTCATATTTTTAAGTTGAAAATTGTACTTTTAATAATAAGTATTTTTTTATGATAATTATGTAGTTTTAACAGTGGTATTAAGGATTTTCGCGAAGCAATAAGTTAATATGTATGTTATTTAATAATATTTAAAATACACAAAACCAAAAAATAACATGGATTTTGCACACAAAATTCAGGTAAGTAATGATGTCTATTTTTTTTGGCAAAAACAGATTTTAATTAGGATAATTATATAAGCAAATACACACTAACTTTATTTTTAATTATAAAATAAAGTCCATATCAATTTCGTTTTAATTCACTTTGATAAACATTTTTGCTGTTAAGTAATAATTATAGTCATTTAATTCTTTCTTCTTTCATATGATTTTTTTCACAGTTTTTTCACATTTTCTGATAGTTATGGAAATGGTGGAATATTTTTTTAAATACATTAATCGTTATGTCTTTACTGCCTATTAAAAAGACCAGAATGTTCCATCCAAGGGTTGGTTCCGATAACCTAGCCGCATCTCAGATCTCAGCTACGCTCACAAACGTGGAGTGAAATTATTTAACGATCTGGTGTCGTATAATTTAACTAATATATATATTATAATATATATATTATATAATTATATATATATATAATATTATATATCAATATATTTTATATGTATACAGTATGTCCACGGAAAAGGTGTTAAAGAAAAAACTTTTTTATTTTTGATTTTATCGAAAAAAGCTACTCTTGATAAAAAATTTTGCTACTTCTAAAGAGTAAGATTGGGATGGAAACATTTAACATATTTTATACGCGGTGCAGAAAATTGAAAAACTTAAAATGGTACAAGTAAAGTGCATTTTAAAGCAGATATGGAAATAGGTTACTTTAGAAAAAAAGTTGTTCAAAATTAAAAGGTAGTTCAATACCAATATTCGAAAAAATGGCCCACTTTTATTTTTGTGATAAAAATTATTTTAATATATTTAAATTGATAATTTAAAATGTTTAATGACATAAATAATTTATAAAAGTGAGCCGAGAAACACTTGAACAGCCTAAAAGTCAAAAATTTGGAATTAGTTAATTGATAATAAAATTTTAATCATAAATAAATAAAGTAGGCCGATTTTTTTGAAAATTGGTATTAGGAGACTACCTTTAACTTGAATGCTTTTCTAGTAACTTATTTCCATATCTTTGCAAATAAATGCACTTTACTCTTGTACCATTTTAAGTTTTTTCAATTTTCTGAACACCGCGTATAAAATATGTTAAATGTTTCTATCCCAATCTTACTCTAAGAAGTAGCAAACATTTTTATTATAGTAACTTTTTTCGATAAAATTAAAAATAAAGAAGTTTTTCCTATTCAACACCTTTTCCGTGGACACACCAGTACGTCCACGGAAAAGGTGTTGAATAGTAAAAAACTTCTTTATTTTTATTTTTATCAAAAAAAGCTACTCTTAAAAAAAATATGCTACTTCTTAGAGTAAGATTGGGATAAAAACATTTAACAAATTTTATACGCGGTATTCAGAAAATTGAAAAAACTTTAAATGGTTCAAGAGCCAAGTGCATTTATTTGAGAAGATATGGAAATAAGTTACTAGAAAAAGTTGTTCAAAGATAAAAAATAGTTCCTAATATCATTTTTCAAAAAAATCGGCCTACTTTTATTAATTTGTGATAAAAATTATTTTAATATTATCTACTAGTAGGCGTTGATAGTGACAAGCTTTATTGACACTTCGCTTTTATAATTTATTAGCCACAGAAACGTCAGCTTACTTAACAGCAAAAAATTTGATAAAATTAATATTAAAAATGTAAATTGATATTAAAATAAATTTAATCACAAATAAATAAAAGTAGGCCGATTTTTTTGAAAATTGGTATTAGAGACTACCTTTTAATTTTGAACAACTCTTCCTAGTAACTTATTTCCATATCTTCACAAATAAATGCACTTTACTCTTGTGCCATATATATATATATATTTTTAAGTTTTTTCCAATATTTTCTGAGTACCCGCGTATACTTAAAATATGTCAAAAATATTTCTATTCCAATCTATATATATATATATATATATATATAAATATATATATATATAATATATATAATATATATATATATATATATATATATATATATATATATTTATATATATATATACTGTATATATATATATATATATATATATATATATATATATATATATATATATATATATATATATATATATATATATATATATATATATATATATATATATATATATATATATATATATATATATATATATATATATATATATATATATATATATATATATATATATATATATATATATATATATATATATATAATTATAATAAATATATTTATGATTATATAATTATTTAATTTATTTATAGTTAATATAAAAATGGAATGTAAACATATATTGTAATTTTAATATATAGGGTGTCCCACTTAAGATGGATACAGGCCAATAACTTGGTTGTTTGTTAAGCGATGTTTTTTATATTTGGTAGAAGGCCGACTTTTTGCCCAGGTTTAGAAATACAATACCTCATAGACGTACGTTTTAATGGGGTTTGATTTTTTTAAATTTAAGAGTAAAGTACCTTTTGGACAGCATTGATTTTAAATCTGATAAATTATATTAAATCATTCTTATCCAAAACACTTAAGTTCTAATTTTAATAAATATTAATACAGGGTGTGTCATTAAAAGTATAACATTTTTTTATTTTCATTAATATTTTTTTTAAGTAAATACTTACGACGCTACTGGATAAACAACTGATTAATACCAACATAATGATAATTTAAAACAATTATTTAATAAACAATTATTTACAATAATCGCTATTAACTTTAATTTTTAACAATCATTTATTTACATTCAACTTTAAAAAATATGCTATAAACTAAGATTTAGAAAACTATAATGAACTAAAATTCCACATCTTTGACCAAACCACCAAAATTCCTAATGCATTTTTCATAATTTTTGCTAATTTTTAAGCAAACTTTACTAAATTCTTGTTGAGAAATTTGTTCACATACTTGTCTTATTCGAGTTTTTAATTTTTCTAATGTTCGTAGACGGGTTTTATAAACTTTATTTTTGACAGCATCCCACAAAAAGAAATCCAGAGGTGTTAGGTCTGGAGTCCTAGGAGGCCCTTCTACAAAAGCACTGAGGCGACCAATCCATTTATCTTGAAAATTTTCATTGATCCATCTTCTTACAGGTGCAGCATTATGTATCGGAGCGCCATCTAGCTGAATACATAAATATATTCTATCTGTAAGTTACCGGCAAATTAAGAACAGCATCCCAAAATTAATTTTGCAAGAAAACTAAAAATCTCGCACCGTTTAAAGTCGTATTAAAAAAGAAGGGTCCAATAATACGGTCTTTTAAAATACCACACATTTACTTTCTCAGAATATTAAGTTTTGCAATTAATTACCCAGTGAGGATTCTCATTACTCCAATATCTAATATTCTGAGATAATACTGTCCCTGGTAGAAAATGTCGCCTTATCAGTAAATAATATTTTGCCAAATAGACCGTGGTCTTCGTAAAATTTAGCCTGCATAGTTAAACAGAACTCCATTCTTCTTTTATCATCGCCTGCTTGTAACGTCTGCAAAAAACTTGGTTTAAACGGTTTAATACCATTTTTTCCACCTACTATCAAAGCTTCTTAAAATGGATTTTGGATTCCACCGGAAATAATTTAAAATCCTTTTATCCTGTTGATGATTTCTTTGCCGTGTTACTTTTTCCTGCACCGTAGAACCCCGCTGATTACTTTAGAAACCGTGGTGTACGATATTAAATGGTCAGGGTGCCTCCTATTGAATTCTCGTGCGGCCTCTCGACCGACAATATACCAATGAATGAGATAGAGCATCTCATTTAAAAAGCCAGTGGATCTGATACTATTTTAGTCATTAAATTAGTTAAAAAAATTACTGCAAACGCATTACTTAACAAAATATTTAAAAACAGTAAGTTTTCTGAAAAACATGAAAAATTTAAAAGTGGCGCAAACCGTGTGACTAATTATGGGTATACATCGGTAATTCTGTTTTTTTCAAATATTTAAAAAACTCGAAAAAATGTATTGTCTTAAAATAATCATATTAATTTTTAGTGATCCATATGAATTTGGCAAATCAAACCTCTAAACGCAGAAAATTGTAGAAGTTGATATTCCAGATACAACGCTAAATATTAATAAAAATAAAAAAATATGGTTATTTTCTTTAGAATAAAGTATTTCGATAAATATTATACTATTTCATTAGAAATATTCTATAATATTGGTAGTGAGCAAAAATTAATTGTTGGTATCAAGTCATTTAAATAAAAGAAAACATGTTCAAATTGAACCTCTGATTAAAGTGTAACAAAAGAAATCGCTTGTGGTCTTCAGATGATCGATTTAGGCCTAATTTTTTTTAGTCAATATAAATTTATCTAGATTTGAAATGGGAATTTAAAACTGCTTCGTTGATGATACTACGGTAGTTTATTTAGTTTATAATTATCAAAAAATAAATAGTTATTAATAAAACGTAGCGTCCTACTAATCTCACTATTTCTACATTTCAGCTAAACCCTCAAACGCATATTTATTTATACTGCGCCTTATAACCATGTGACAATGACATCTCCTACGTGTGTCTTAAAAAAAAATATTATTTTTTGTTTTCATGGCCATCTTTCTAAACCAGTTGTTTATCCAGTAGCGTCGTAAGTATTTCCTTTAAAAAAATGATAAAAATTAAATATTTTCCATTTTTAGTGGCACACCCTGTATCAATCTTTATCAAAATTAGAAATTAGGTGTCTTAGATGAGGAGGATTCAATATAATTTATTAGATTTGAAATAAATACTGTCCTAACGGTAGTTTAGTCTTAAATTAAAAAAAATAAAACTTTAATAAAACGTACGTCTATAAGGTATCACATTTCTAACCCTAAGCAAAATGTGCGCCTTATAACCATACAACCTCCTACCAAAAATAAAAAACATCGCCCAACAAACAACCAAGATATTTGCTTGTATCCATCTTAAGTGGGACACCCTGTAAATGTGAAAATTCTTCTGATGTTAAAAAATTCATTTTGATTTAATAGCCTGTACTACTAATCAAAAGTTGTTGATTATCACAACAAAATTATTTTTCTAACAATAGCGGAAGTGACGGTATTTAACGACCCGGAGTGGGGTTTAGGCAAGCCATCTAGGATGTAAATCGTATAAACCCCCCTGTATATCAAACTTGACAAAAATATTTTTTAAAATTTGACGTTTGGGAAAAAATAGTTTGGTATAAAAGTTAATCTTTCAAAATATATATTTATCTGTCAAATGGATAAATTTATTTCAAATTTAGTTTCTAAGTAATTTAGTTACAACTCTTTCGCAGCCATACACACGGTTTTAATCTCTTGGAGCCCTTTTTTGATTATAATTATTCTTAACATAGAATTAATAAATGTCCATCTATTATTGTTCAGAATAACCCAAAGTTAAATAAATCATATTTTACCAAATAATTAAAACTTATGTCAGTGTAAAAGAAAGTCATTAGACGGATATGTTAAACTTTATAGATAATTGATGAAATAAATAAAAAGTAGCGATATAGCATGATAGTGATAATGATAAGGATTATAATTTTTTGCATTTTGCGATGTAATCATTAATATGAGAATGCAAATCTCAAATAAAAAAGTAGGGGACTTAATTAAAATAAGATAGTAGGACCATGTCCAGACTTTCTAAAATACCTTGTATAAGTGAGAAAAAGTTTTTTAAAAAATGTATGTTGAACCACTAAACTTTTAGACTAAATGTTAAATTAAAAAAGTTAATGAGGGGGTTCATTGATAACCGGACACCCTGTACAACAAAATAAAAATTATAATATATAGTGATAATATAAATTGACATTTGTATTATTACTTTATGGAACAGTGTAACTAAGATTATCATTTAATATAAAAAATCGTTCATATTAAAAAAAAACTAATAACAGATTTAAAATTAGCCTAAGAAATAATCTTTAGACATTTATTTATTTTTTTAAGCAAGTTGGTACCAGGATTTTACTTATACAGCATTGCTCAGTTGCTGGGAAAGCTGCAAATGTTTATTTTGAAAGTCAAAAGTAAATAAAATATGAAGTGTGTAAAGGCACAAGAGCGATTAATGAACCTTTCCTTTTTCGTCGCCGAGCAAAAAAAGCAGCTTATATGAGGATAAAAGACCATTACTTGCTTAAAGGAGTTTCCAAAAAAAACGGTAAAAAGATAATATTTCTTTCAACGTTAACTTGTTTCATTTTTGGGAGAAACATATTTTTTTATTTAATAGTTAGTATATATAGCGACAAAAACGTAAAATTTGGCCAAAGGTAAAGTACCCTCATTTGGAAGATTTTAAAAAAAGGTGTTAAAAGAAGTTCTTAAAAACCATATTTTATATCTAACTACGAAGTTAGTCACCTCAAAAAAGTATTTTGATGTTTTACTTAATTAAATCAAAGTAAAAAGTAGGATTTTCAATATAAAACAAATAGATTAGTTACAGTCAAAGAAAGAGATAGGGGGTCATCTTTATTTAAAGCCTAGTACCAAGCAGTAAAATCAAACTGAATATTATAGTCTTCAGGATTTAATGTATAATCCAGAATGGGTTATAGAGATAAAAACCACTTGCTTTAAGAATTTTTAGCAGTGGATTTACAAACAGAGCGTCTTTCATTTCCAGGAAGTACATGTTTATTTATTTTGAAGGGTAGCTATATGGGGTAAAAGTACGGTATTTTTCGGACGATTAACGTATTGGGGTTACGCTTGAAAATCAACCTGATCTCAAGGTTGCGTCGTAATTTATCGGATTCCCAAGGAGCCGAAAACTAGGATGTTCCACACAGAATACGACGCCGACGCCCCCGTCGGGTAAAGTTCTACAAAATTAAGGTTGATTCACGCCATGCGGATACGGTATTCGATTGCAGTGTTTACTTCTTTGAATATGACCAACTTTGCTGCAAAAGGGCGGCCGTTTTAGCATATGTGGTCGTCCGTAAAACAAAGTCTATTTTGTGACTTGACAAATATTATGTCATCCGAATAAGGTCCCATTGGTACACAAAAAAGGGCGGCCGTTTGGGTGGGAACGAACTTCCGTAAATCGGGATTAATTTAGCCACAATTCAATTGTTTTTGCTGGGCTTCGGCACGGTATAGAATGAAGAATGGTTACGGTAACAAATTATGTACCAGTTCTCCATCAAATTTTGTTATTCAATTTGGAGATTTATTATGCACAATTTGTGTACTTTTCTATATCTAAAGCTTAATAATTAAATATCAATAACTTAATATTAGTTTAAATTTTAAAAATCACGAAATAGATATTAGATTTGATATATTGGAATATGGTAACAAACTAAGGGGCTTTATTATTGAATTATCCTGTACGATCAAATGCACCTTGATCTCAATAGAAAAAAATTAAGCATCTGGCTTAAACAACAACACTAGTCCTGTTACCTTATGTTTTTATTCGAAGATAAACTTTGCCCATATTTTAAATAATAACAATTCATTTAATTATTTTCTTAACCCTGTATATAAATTACTAGGTCTGCAAATCTTCTTCTTCATATGCATGGAATATTTTTGCTGAATGGTTTGTTTTAAATCTTACAGATTCTAAAAGTGTATTCCATAACATACTATTAGGTAACGTCACAGACAGTTGGATTAGTTAAAATTTGAAAAGAATGATCTATCGAAGCCCAAAAAAAGCTGGGTTATGAAATTAATGCATGCATAGAGGAAAATTATAAGTTAGGTTATGCTTAAAATAATGCCATGCGCAGTGGATTAGAAATTAGTTAGATTAAGTGAAGAATGAATACATGATTTCGGTAGTATAAAATAATATCCTGCGTAACAGAAACTAAAAATAACAAGTAAAATGACAAATGCGCAATATAAATTAAAAATAATTACATGAGCAATAAAAAATAAGTGAGAATAGGTCTGTGATTTATATATGCACGTGTGCAGTGGATTAAAGTAGTTTATAGCAGACGTATGCGCAGTAGATTAAAACCAGTTTACGACAGACGCATGTGCAGTAGATTAAAATAAGTTAGTTAACTTTATTACATACGCATTTAAAGGAGCCATAGGCGAGTTCCACCCATACAAGTCGCCAGGCCCTAATACCCGGTACTGCTCCAAAAAGGCCAGGACATATTACTGCCGCATCTCTGCAAAATTTTTAGAGCATGCATTGCCTGGGGCATACCAAAAATATGGCCAAAGGCTACAGTAGTCTACCTGCCAAAGATAAGCAGAATTTCAGACCAGACGCCTAGGTCTGTCCTCGTTCCTGCTCAAAACGCTGGAAAAAATTGTGGATAGATACATAAGGGATAATATACTATGACTATACCCTAATAAGCGCCAGTATGCCTATCAATCAGGAAAGTCTACGGATTCCGCTCTGGATGATCTAAGCAGACTCCTGACAAAGTCAATCGGTGACAAAGAGATGGCGCTTGGCTTATTCGCACAGGATCGTTAATGAAGGCTCTCACACGAAGAAACATTCCGCACACCATATGCTACTGGATGGAAGTCAGCCTAAGAAACAGGGTCATTAGATCCACCTTGGGCGAGGACACCATGGAGGCTAAGGTGGGAAGGGGCTGCCCACAAGAAGGTGTTCTATCACCATTATACTGGGCGATCTTAGTCGACGACCATCTGGCAAAAATGGCCAAAGAGAGGTTCCCCTGCCTCAGCTACGCAGACGACATTATCATCGTAGTTAGAAGCAAGCACTTGGACGTTGCTTCAGAAAGAACGCAAAACGCACTGAACATCGCAGACGAATGGTGCAGTGAAGAAGGCCTGTCGGTTAATCCACAAAAGACCGTTATCGTTCCCTTCACAAAGAAAAGAGCACTAAGGGCACTTAGATGTCCAAAGCTCAATGAAGTGGAAATCCCCTTCTCAAAAGAGGTCAAGTATCTAGGAGTCATTTTTGACCAAAAGATGAACTGGGGTCCACACCACAACAAAGTTGTTTAGAAGGCGAAAATCGCCTCTGGGTTGTCGCAGGCTTTGTGGAAAAAGCTGGGGACTTAACCCAAAGATGAACCTGTGGTTGTATAAAATGGTAATAAGACCCATGATAACCTACGGCTCAGTTGCCTGGGGGGCAAGGATTAGGCAGACCGTAGCAACCAGACAACTTCAAAGTGTGCAAAGGCTAGCATGCGTATGCATCACGGGAGCTATGAGAACAACCCCAACCGCAGCCCTGGAAGTGCTGCTAACCCTGCCGCCACTCCACATTTAGGTACAGGGAGAAGAAAAGGCGGTACTCTATAGACTCAAACGAGGTCAAAGTCCAATTATAGGACACCAAAGGATCTCAAGATGGGAAATAGAGGGGGTCCAAGAGGTCAGCTCATTGTTTAAGATGCCCTCGGACAGGTCAATCCCTTGTTTCATCTTTAACAGACACTTTCGGATTATCATACCAGATAGGCAGAACTGGAAAGAAGGCCCTCCAATCAAAGCCGATTATATCTGGTATACAGATGGCTCCAAGACCAACAAGGGAGTAGGAGCTGGCATCTATGGAGAAAAGCCTAGAGGAAAGATAATCTTAAGTCTTGGTCAGCACGCCACGGTTTTCCAAGCAGAAATCGCAGCAATAATGCATTGTGCCGTGCTGATTAAAAAAAGGGAGTAAAGGAAAAAACATCGTCATTTACTCAGACAGCCAAGCGGCCCTGAAGGCCATCAGTTCTCCCAGAGTTAATTCCAAACTAGTGGGGGACTGTATACAGACCCTGGATAAAGTCGGCTTGACAAAGAAACTTACGGTAGCCTGGGTACCAGGCCACGAGGGCCACCCAGGTAACGAAGAGGCCGACGACCTAGCCAAAAGAGGATCAGCCATGGAAATGATAGGCCCTGAGTCATTCTGTGGAATCTCGGCAGGCCTCCTTAAAGCATCTATTAAGAGCTGAGTAGACAGACAGTTTCAAAGCTGGTGGTTACAAACACCAGGATAACGACAGGCAAAGCAGTTCATTAAGACCTGCTCGGCCAAGTTTACCTCGGACCTACTGAGCCGCAGTCGTAAAGTGGTAAGGATAACGGTAGGTCAACTAACAGGACATTGCAAACTCAACAAGCACCTGGAAAGAATAGGCCCGGTGGATGATAGCCTGTGTAGTGTGTAGGTTCTACCAGGAGGCTGAAGAAACAGCCGTACCTATGTGGTGCCACTGTGAAGCACTATGTAGGCTAAGGTTTACTAGGCTTGGTAAGGAAAAGCCAAAACCTGAAGACATATGGAGTGGCCAGTGTCAAGACTCTGTAGTCTAGTTAAAAAGACGGGCCTGGATAAGGTACTTTAAAGAACGATAGGAGAAACCACAATAAATCTGTCAAGGTTGAAGTGGTGGAGGTCATTTTTGCCATCTCCGCTCAAATAATCTAATATAATCCAATCTACATGCGCATGCGCATTAAAATAAAAATAACAGGAATCACGTTAGCTAAATTTAACGCTTGCGCAGCAAAATAAAAATGACCTAGCCCAGGTGAGTTAAATTTAACTTATGAGCAATTAAGCTTCTCCGAGAATGACGCGTTACGGAGGATCAAGCTTCCCTGATCTTTGATGAAGTTAAAGCGTATTGGATGTATTTATTATTTCTGGTACTAGAACTAAATATAAACAATGCTGCTCTTGGATTGGATCCTGCTATTGCTAGTTCTTTTGCATAAAAATCAAGTTAAAAACATAATTTAATTATAATTGAGATCGGTAATGTCTAAATTATTAGGATAGTTACCATCACTGAAAAAAATATTTTTTCGATGCTTCATAAAAAAGACAATGACCTATCGGGCACGTTCAGACATTATTCTAACGGTTCTGATACCTCTTTTTGTAGTTCTTAAAGCTGGTAATTCATAAAGCTTCGAATGACGATAAGCGATAAATATCTGTTTATTTTTAGCAATGTTATCCAAAAGTCTTAGTTTACGGCATCACTGGAATAAATATGACCACCTTTAAATTGATATTCTTAAGTGTTATAGTGACCTTTTAGTGGGATTATCTCCCGCAGGCGCCTTTGTATTGTTACAATCATAATCATATCCAGCACAAACAAGTTCCTATTTTCCCATAACGACATTTTTGTAGTCGGCAAACACTCCTGGTAAAAAGCTTAGTGGAATACGTAAACTGAATTATTTCGAGGTTTCATATAAGGTGTTAAGCAACCATTAAGCCAGTTCCAGCCGGCCATATCTAAGGCTTTACTCTCTTGCTTGTTTAGACAGAAGCATGCTCTTAACCGAAATCTATTTTAAAAGGAAAGCTCCTACATTATTAGTTAAAATATGTGCTCTTTTTGGTAGCATTTACTTCTTCCTCGAATTTACCATCAATGTAAAGCTCTGCATTGCTCATGTCAAGAAATATATCTTGTGGATTAATAACAATTTCAATCTCGTCATGTGATTAAAAGTCTTCAAGAATGACAGATTTATCACTGTCAACTTGGTTAAATATTTGTTTATCGGACATGACAAGGATACTGAAAGCTGACAAAGTGCAAGAATGCTATATTTGCTAAAGTAAGTGTTCTCTTTGACAAATCACGATCGAATAAAGTGTCTGATGTACGGCCGAGTGATGATTGCGTTGTTAAATTTAGCGATGAACTTAGCAATTGTGAAAAGTTAACAACGGTTTAGAATGTTTAACCAAACGTCATTGTCAGTGTTGTTCAATGATTATAGTAGGCAACCTGTCAAAATCTGACATTTTGTTAAATATTTTAAACCGTTGTTAACTTCTAAGTCCATTGCGAAATTTAACAACGCGATCATCACTCGGCCGGTGGGGTTTTAGTTTAAATAAAGGTTAAACACCAAAACCATGGCGTCTAAGCTCTAGTCTGATGACAACTTCTTCACCTCTGAAATCAATCAGCTGAGAGTGCTAATCTACGACAGTAGGTGAGATAATATCTATTTTCTTTTGAATAACAGAAAAAAATATAAAATTTTGTGGTTTAATATTTATTACTGTAACCGGGATCAACTGTCGGAGTAAATTCGTACAGCATATGCGTTGCCAAGTGTAGAACAATTTTTCAACTCTTCTTATTATTAAAAATGTCATAAAAACAACTAATTTACCAGTATACGTTTGCCAAATGTAAAACAATTCTCAAATTCATTTTGATTTTGCCAACCTATAAAACTTGGTGGGACCGTCCTCCCTACCTTTTTCCCATGGTTTCGGCTCTGAGTAAAAAGTCTTTGTTTTTAAAATAAAAATTAGAATATTAATAAGGAATTTTTAGCTAACTACAAAGAAAAAAATAAGTAAAGAATAAAAATAACGTTATAAAATGATTTGGTATTTTTTCGTTTTTACCAAGTTGAATTCTGAAAAAAAAATATATAAAAATCCTATCCAGTTTTTTACTTGCACACCTGTGTTACCAGTTAGATTCATTTTTTTTTAAATTATTTATATGGTAAAAAAACAAATAGTTCATTTTAGAAACAAAGGACAATAGAAAATTAATTATAAATGCCGTCATAAAGGTATTTCAAGTATAGTCTATCAGTAGAAAAGATGTTAAAATTTTTACTGGTCATTAAGTTCCATAAGATTTGTTTCATGTCCTTTGTAATTACCCACTATCCTAGGCTTTATCTGCAGCTGGATTTAATGGATTCATTAGATTTTATCGACGAGTATTTAAACACAAGGACGGGTGTATGGAATCTGGACATCAAACTCTTTTGAGTGATAAAATTTAATAGGTTAATCGAACACTAAACAAAATGGGTGACCATTAATTACCAAAAAAAATTGGACCCCAGCAAAAGTGAAATTTATTTTTAAAAATAACACAAGTAGAGTAATTTTATTTAAAATTTAGGGCGTCTAAAAAAACAGAATTTTGACCATACATCTTTTAATTTTTTTGTATAATATATAACAATCTATTTGAAATTCTTGGTTTAAACAATTTAATATATTTTTTTGTCCATTCTGGCGTTTCTTATTAATAATCTAAGAATGTATCTGCTAATAAGAAATTCTTCAAGGCAGGTGCCGTAATTTACCTATTAAAGGGGGGCAAATCTCCTACAGCTGATCGATCGGTCGGATAAAAGAGAAAGATTTCTTGTAAAAGTGGGCAAACCGATCTACTTTGGATTAAGGTACGTATACCGAGTATAGAGATAAGAAGAAAAATAGTTTTTGGCTTCAAAAAGAAGTCTACGTTTTTTCGAAGCCAACTTACTGACTTATTAAGGTTATGCGAGTTAAGGTCATCCTTTACGGTAAGGCCAACAAGATTTAATTACCCTCTGTTTTGTCAAACTTGGCGACTTGAAAGCCAGGGAGAGAGTAGAGTAAAACTTCTTCGCAATAACAAGCATGACTGTGTCTTCGAGTCGTTAAATCGGACAGATTTTTAATGCTCTTATACAATATTTATAAAAGGTTCTATAAAAAGGACATCCGCACAAATTTGCGCTTGTTTTGCGCATCAGGTTGTAGGTTGGGTTAAATAACTGAATATTCGATATAAAGGGATACAATTGTTAGCAAAACTAGAAATGAAACCATTTGTGTAAAGAGAAGATCGTTGATGTAAAGAAAAGAAAAAATAAAATCGATGTCAATATTGAACTTTGAAAAAAACCTAGCAATAATTAGGTGAAAGTTAAAAGAGACTATCTGCAATTACCAAAATTCTTGGATTAGAAAGACAATTGAAAAGCCATAAGAAAAGTTTAAATAATAGACCATACGAAAGCAGTCTATTAAGCCCTGGTAAAAAGAATAAAATGTGTCAAGTGCAACTATCTCTGGTTCACCAAGAAGCTCAAAAAACCGTACCAATTATGTGTATCAAAGAAAGAAGATCTGCTCTGGATCTTTCGTGATTCTTCTGGCTTATCAATTTTCAGGACTGGAATTTTGAATAAACTTTTTGTGACAAAATAAGCAAATATTTAACTCGCAAATAAACACAATAATGTTTAATTTATAATATATAATACAATATAATAATAATTGTATTATAGGCATAAAACTTTAATTTTATTGGTTCTAATTTAACAGAATAGGACACCGCTTTGTGTACTTCGTTAGTGTTTTTGGTAAGGTCATGTTTTTGCCAGTTATGATTTTTAACCTTGTTTATGTCTTATAAAGTTACGTCTACCAATGTTGTATTAGTAGGGTGAGTATGCGGGATTAACAAGGACGGTTCCAGGGGGGGGGTCGTGGGGGTCAAGACTCCCTCCCTGGGCTGGGTTCAGGACCTAGGTGGACAACTATTGTATCCTTAAGCAGAATACTGCAGTCGAACTCAACTGATTTAAAAAAAGCTGCGAACGCTATTAATACTACTATAAGTGTTCTACAAAATAAAAGAGACGTAATTTACCGACAGCTTTTTAAGGAAGTTAAAAAAGTAGCTAGCAGCTAGATGTAGAAATTAAATACCCCAGAATAGTGTCAAGGCAAATACTCAATCTGCTGAAGAGTATTTCCGCAGAGCCATATACATCCCTCTTCTGGATTAAATAATAAGTGACCCAGAGAACCGTCTGTCTCCGGGCAAAGCTGGATCCGCCCTTGGGGATTAATTTTAGGGATTTTGTTTAAAATCACAGTGGTAATAATAATATTGGAAAATCTATGATTATTTTAAAGAAGCACATCTTTGCCATGCGTTTTTTTTAGCAAACTAACATTTTTTTTTAATCTTTATGATAGCCCACGAAGGCTTGTATGAAGCATAAGTATCAGCTACCGTAGGTGCCGGCTTTTTAGGTATTTAACCTGTCTTCCGCAGTTCCGTCGCTGTTGTCGAGGTAACCACAGAAATATGCGGATATTGTATTCCACGGTATCTTTAGACAACGCGGTAGTGCCACCACCTACTTTATACAAATAAGTACTATTTTCAAATTGCCTCTCATTAATCTCTGTGTAATATCATCCAGACGTGACCTGAGACCTCACCCAACGACACCCTGTGTTCACCGACGGTCACCCATCCTCTTATCCGGTGTTTCAACGCGCAGAAGGCCGTTGTTAAATCGAGTACTAAGAATTAGCTTAAAAAGATAGATGACGCCCCATTTACACGTAGAAGTATGACAATCCTTAAACAAAGCATGTAAATAAGAGTTGTTGATTTCCGGCTTAGGGCCACCCTTCAGGACTTTGGTATTTGGAAAGATTATAAAAGAGAAATTCAGACAAATAGGTTTGGTATTTAAATGAGCAGTATTTATGACAATAAATGTAATTTTAATTTAAAAAATTAAAAACTAGTTTTCCAAACCGGGCCTCCTCCCACACAACAATATCACTCTTTTTAATTAAATAAGTTTTACTTTTATTAAATATGCATATTTTTTTAAAGTGTTTTTATAGATTTAGTATTTGTCGTGTAAATTCCATGCATTCGCATAGCATAGCGTCGGTTTAAATGCAAAAGTCACTAAATAACATTTTTAGGTTTAAGAAATAACAATAATTTTATACAAAAATTGGAATGAAGGAAAAAATCGTCAATATTTTGTTTAATATTTTAGTTTAGTAGTCATAAGTAGAGTTGATGAGTTTTTTTATATGATAGAACCAGCAAACTATTAAGTAGTTTAACTGTTTAACTACCTGTACTAAATTGTACTTTTAAACCGACGATACGTTTCGCGGTTTTGCTCGATCTGTCACAAAACCTACAGGTTCGTTGTCTCTCTTTCGAATCTTTTTGAGGTTATACCTCAGAGGGCCATGTCCTGTCATGAAGTTAATTACTATCCTAAGTTTATTTTTTTAAAGCTCCAATAGTTTTTTAGTATAGTTAGGTGATTGTGAGATTAATCTCTTCAACTGTCTTTGGCCCTAAAAGTAATTCCGGTAAGTATCTTTTTCCTTTTTTTCCATTCTCTGAGTTCTTTCAATAGGTGACCCTTAGTTGTGCCGCAAAAAGGTTCCGGTCTGTAAAACGGGGCTTGTACACCCACGTTGGCTAGTTGCTCGGCAATTTTATTGCCTTCCACACCTTGTGTCCTAGCAGCCACATTGGAGTATCTCTGTTGTTTGTTGCCAGTTGGTTAAGAGATTGTCGGCATTTTTAGGCAAGTCTTGAGTCAAAGCAGCATAAAGCTAAGGTCTTTAAGACGGCCTAACTAACCGATAGGATGTAGTAAATATTTGCTCCCCGTAGGCTTTTCTTGGCACGCACATTCGGTTATATGGTACGTTTCACAATAAGTCGTTGATTTCTTGACCGCAAATAAAATTTAAATTACAACCCTCAGTGAAAACCCAACCATAAATAGGTTGCCTGACATATATCTATTGTGTAGGCACCGCACTTTTTGAAAGGGTACAGGTCCTGATTACCTACTAATGTTAATAGTTTAGGTTAGCTATTTTGGATGCTCAATAACATACACGAAAATACCTTGACAAACTCCAAACGACTGATGAACTAAGACGAAAAGGCTCTGCTTTATATTCAACACCTGCAATTTGCCTATAACCTACATAATATACCAAAAAGTAGGTACAATACATGCGTGTACCCAAAGTATATTGAGTTTTACGACTAACAGTAGCAGGTAAAACGAGAAATCAACGAAATATTGTGAAACGTACCATACAGATGTCTAGCATGAACATACAGACAGACAGATAAAAATGTGTAACCGTGTTTTTTTTTTTGTTATCAAGGAATTCAGTAAAAGACAAATGTGCTAAAACTTGTTTTGTTCGCAAGTACCTACAATATTTACAGATATGTTCTAGTTGGATTTATCCAGTGCCATATCACGTAAAAACGTATATAAAATGCTCTATGTATATTGTGGTGGCAGATTCATGTATCTTTGTTGGGTTCCAGTGAAAATACAGCTCTATACCCTGGGACTAGAAATAAAGCTGTCCTATCTTGGCGAGTACCCAAAGAAGACTTTATCATAAAATACTTACTTTAAACTAAAAAAAAAATACAAAAAATAAGATAATGATAACAATAGTCTTTAAACATTTAATTTTAAATATATTTTAAAATTAAAGCGGGGATATTTAGACTCTCCCTAGGTGTGGAATTTTTTTAAACAGAAATAATTGCAAAAGTTTAGAGTATAAAGTTTAAATCAGATTGGTAAATCTCCTGCCATGTAGATAGCCTTATTTACCCGGCTCAAAGTTTTTTGTTTCTCTTTGGATTTTATTTATTGAACGTCGGAATTACTACAAAATTATTTTTTTTTAAATAGATTTTAATCTTTAGGAAATATCATCATCATTTTATCTTTTTTTTATTTCTACTGGGACCTTATTTTAGGACCTATTTTGACACCAATAAAATAACATACCTATATTTTTAAAACGCTAAAATTATGAATATTTGTTATGTCATGTGTTCTTTTATATAGGGGTATATCAATCAAATAACATTATTTCACCTATATATTTTTACACGCCTATAAGTTTTAATTAAGTATGACATTTTCTCGTATTTTTTACTTTTTGGTTCATTTTCCCCTTGTAAACCCTTTCTGTGGACATACTGTACAATCCACCTAACTTAATAAGTTGTAGTTTTTTTTTAAATATAAAGTTTTTGATATCTTAGGGAAGGCTTGCCGCCTAAATACATGGATTGGTTATCTTTAGTTAAGTAAGGCAGTTTATTATTTTTACTTGCTTCTTGTATGACTTCGTAGATGACCAAACAGGTGTCGCCATGTTCTATGTCAATAAATGGACTTAGTGTTACATGTTTTAAACTATTAGCTGTACAAGGAATATAATTTATTGAATCTTAGTCAATTAAAATAAAAAAACATTGAATTATATTTTTTATGCTGTTACCGGAAGCCTTTTTTAATAAAATGACACAACTCAAAAAAGAAAGAAAATAGCCAACAAAAAATTCAATAATTATTATGCATTTTTTACACCGAACAAAAAATGGTTGTTATGCTATAAATAACCATTGTTAAATACAAATTAGGCAACCATTTATAGAGCATGTAGGTATTGTATAAATGGTTTCTCAATTCATAATTAAGTAAAATATCAAAAACAACTGAATTCATTTTAGCTATTGTTTACTAAAAATGAGCAATAAAACATTGAAAATTTATCGGCCGAGT
>JAHBCN010013162.1:0-25244 GCA_019359885.1 Listronotus oregonensis
CCTAAAAACGTCACTCTGAGTAATTTCATTCAAGAGAAGGGTGTTTTACAATTTACATTACAATAAAAATAAGAAAACAATTAATTTGGAAGTAAAAAATAGGTATTTGTCATCAAACTGGCATCGTATAAGATGAGGCGCTCCCACGCAGGTAATTACTACGAGGCGTTACCTCAAGACAACAACGAAATGGAGCAAGAAAATGAACGTATGGCTCAAGAATTGTCTGAAAAAATTGGGGTACTTAAATCACTGTCCATAGACATAGGCAATGAAGTAAAATATCAAGATAAGTTGCTAAGAGATGTGGACGACGATATGGATAGGACGGGAGGATTTCTCGGCAAAACTATGTCAAGAGTAGTAAGATTATCTAGAGGGTCTCATAATTACATCATCCTGTATTTATTTGTATTTGCTATTGTTGTATTTTTTATTCTCTATTTAGTATTAAAATTTAGGTAGATACCATTTCAATAAAGCCAAAGAATTTTAATTATAATAAGGAAATGTGGGTAGGTGATGTTTTAAGTTGTTAGGTGGATGGGAACATGAAGCAAATTTTTGCTAGCTAACCATCTAACGTATTTACTTGTGCACAGCATAACTAACAGGCAGCACAATCTCTCCCTGGCAGCGCTTTTAATATTTTTAAGCACAAAACACGAAAAAAGTGATTACACTTCAAATAAAGCAGACAGATCATATCTCAGCAAAACGTTGGCTGAACTTGCGCAAGAAATATGTCAGCATGCTGTTTTTGTTATTATGCTGTGACACCAGTTTGATCCGGTATTTTGGTTACCTAGGAAAAATTTGGTAAAATTGTTTAAATGGATTAATTTAAAATATGTTTCATAATAGGTTACAATTTGACTATAATATGTAAACCAACATTAAAATTAACAAAAATCAAAAAAGACTCATATTTAGTGAAAGATAAATTGTACAAAGTCTAATCCTATATCTAGGATGAAAGTACATTTGTTTATCATTGGATTCTATTTATAAAAAAATATTTGGTGATATCTGCGTGTAGTTTAAATATTTTATTATTTATTTGTATAAGTATAAAAAGGTCTCCCTTAAATAAAAGTATAATTTTAAGAAAAATGTATTTATTTTATAGTTAAAATAATTTTGTAATCCAATTATACTGATACTTTTATTTTCTCAGTTGTAGTAGTTAAAATATTATATTATATTTTTATAACTATTGTTGTTTTATTTACTTTTTGGTTTATTTCCTATAGCAATAACCTTTAAGCATATACCAGAACATAGCTGCTTGGCTGTACGAATTGCATGCATGAGAGAAAAGCCCTATAAGTTTAATCTCTTTCTCTGTTCTGCCCTGTCATATCAAAACTATGTATCTCGAAAATTATAATTTCGAAAAAATAGGGTGTAAAGTTTTAACAGAATTTGAGTGGCATTAACTGAAAAAATTCATTTTTGTTACGACAAAACGCTGTAATTCGAGATATATCTTCTGATGACTGACACTAAAAGAACAGCGTATCTCGAGATACGTCGTTTTTTCATGACGGGGCAGTGTTGCTCTACATGCTGATTAAACGAGTGGGGAGGCTGCCTCCAGCAGGTATATATTCAGAGGAAACAATCATTTGGATGAGTTGTTTGATTTTACTTTCATTTTAAGAAAGTTTAACTGTAACATTCCATTACATTATTTTTGATACAAAAATATATAACTTTACCACAACTAGTTTGGTTGTGTCAAGGCCAGATTAACTTAATACAAAACATTTAGTTCATTTCCATTTGCGCCAAGATCCACGCCATATTTTCAGAAACAGAAAGGATAGGAACAAATAACACAAAATGTATTTATTTTTATTATTTATTTATTAAGTAGGTATAGATATATGTAATAGGTACTTGTTATGGAACACTTCAATCATATTTCTAAACATTGCTGAAATTTGGCATAAAGTAACAAATAAGTTAAATCTTCCCAATACGGGAATAAATATAAAAAATCTTTATTAAATTCCTCCACATCTTATGATATAGCACCAATACAAAAAATAAACACCATAAAATATAGAAAACATCAACAAAAGGAAAGGTAAAGGATTTTATTAAATTTAATGAACAAAGATTTTTTATTGATAAAGTTAATTTAGATTAGGCCAACTATTGATTATTAAATCATTTTTGGGTAACTGTGCATTAGTGGGACCCCACTTTTTTGGGATGTAAAATCAACATGATTATTTTTTTTTGAGTTGTCAAATATTTTAAATCTTAAAGTTTATCAAAAATACAATAATTTAAACAAAATATCAAAAATGTCAATTTTTAAAAAATTGAAAAATCCAAAAATTAATTTTTCAATTTTTTTTTCTTTTGAAATTATTTGTCTTTACACGTAGAATATGAAACAAATCACTAGAAATTGCTAAACTTAAATGGATGCATTTTATTGACGAAAAACTTGAAAAATTGCCACTTTTTTATTTTCAAAATAAAAGTTAACACCGAATTTTTTTTTCTTAAAAGATTCGTAAAGTTGCTGTAAAATAAAACAAAATAAAAAAACATTTTATTATCTCTATTTTTCGATTTTTTATGGCCAAAAGTAGGTGGCGCTACACTAATGCACAATTAACCATTTTTTATTCTCCAGTTTATTTTTTAAATATTTCGCTATTTTATATATTTTTTGAGATCTTAAGCTGCTTTTATAGGCTAAAAGACTTTTTGGGTAAAACTTTTCCTGCTCCAATTTTTAGAAACTAAAAAAGTGCGCAGATGGAAAAAATTTACGCAAGAGCTCTCTCAGACTGCAAAAACATCAAGGTATATACCGAGAATTTTTAAAGATAATTTATGAATTAAAAGAACAAATTTTCTGAAATGCTTATAATAAGCATTTTAAAGTATTTTATGTTTTTTGGGACATTGCAATGTATAAAAAACATAATACCGATATTTATGTAAAATTTGGGAATGTCTAGAAATACCCAGTAAAAGTAAAAAACAAGTTTATGATATTCCCTAAAAATATCTCTAAATATAGTAAAAAAGATAAAATCACAGATCAAATTAAATAAAATTCTAAAAATAACAAAGATATAAGTAGTTATAATAATTAAAGAGACCTATACAACAATACTGTCACAGTTTCGACTATTACACGATGTTATCAATGGAAAACATACACAAACGTCCCATTGAAACGACTAACAATCATTTATACAGGATTTGTCAAATTAAGTGCTCACTATTGCTAATTTTTGATATTGTAAGCCGCTAAGTCGCTTCATTTAACAAACTAGCAAGAATATTCCTGATTTAAATGGTGGAAACAAAAAAAAATATCGCCTTCTTTAGTTTTAAACATAAGCAAAATTTCTTTATTTATAGTTTAAGTATCCACTAATTCGTTTTAGAGATAGCAATAGTGAGTGTTTTTCAATTACCGCAAAAAAGCGCATTATGCCGCACAATGCTCAACATTAAGTGTTTCAACTACCGCACTGCCTTGCATAAGCGGTCTTGGCTGTTTCAATTAATGCTCGCCAATGCGGCATTAATGCGCACTGTGCTCTGTAGTTGAAAAACAGCCAACGCCAGTCACAGACAAGAGCATCTTAACAAGAGCTACTTTTTTTCGTAAAGCGCTCTTATCGAAGGTGTATTTTAGGACTAGGTGTGTATAAGAAATATAAAGGTGTCAAATTATTTTTAAATAACCAACAGACCTTTGGAAATAGTTAATATGGATGTAACAAATATTTTACAACCCTTTAATATCTCTGTTTCAATTATTTCATTGTCTGTGACGTGACCATAATACATATCCAACAGAAAAAAAAAAACAACACAGATATCTTGTCATGACCCAGTATAGAATATTAACTTTAACGTTCTAAAGTCAACAAACGTTAAAAGTTGTTCAAACAATTAATATATCTGTACTAGATAATCGGACATATCTCACTAAAAAAATATGATCACAATTTCCAAATGTAGATGTCGCAGCCAACTAGCTTAATTAGCCGCTTAATTAACAGCCTAGCCTCTTAACTAAACAGCCGCAACTAACGTCCTAAATGATATTCAGCATTGATCAAACGCTAGGCGAATGACTTGGATCGATGACGTTTCATCACTTCCTAGCCTGTTCATTTCAATATATTCCACTTTCTGCCACCAGCGCCGAAAATCTCCAAACTGTCAATAATATGGCGTCGAAAACAAATTTAATGGTTTTTTCCCAAAGTTTAATGGAGGAGTTAGTGAAAATAATAATGTGAATTTAGCTGGGACTAAAACAATTTAATTTTTAAGGCGAATTTCTATAAAACTTGTTGACCAAAACTAACCACAACTAACCACATCTGATCTCATTTTCAAAAAGAACAGTAATATGTTACATTTTAAGTTTATTTAATAAAGAATTTCTTATGTCAGTGTTTTTTTTTCCCTGTCACCTGGTCACTACATCGTAGATTGGCTAAGCATTAGCCAGCCAGTTGATTAAATGTTGTAACAAAGGTTATGGCTGAATATCTTCAGGCCGCTAGTTGAATGGCGCTGTTTAGAAAGAGGCAGGCTGTTGATTAAACCAATTTAATATTGGCTGCGACATAAAAATCAGTCGATGTCAACTGTCAATTTTGCAATTTTCTATTTCTATGGTTTATTTATGTTCATTTAGGGCAAAGGCAAAAACAACTGAACACTGTAGGCGTTTTCTGGCGATGAAACTGTTTTAAAAAGTTTTAAATAATCATTTTCTGGCTTTAATAGTACGTCACATCGAAACTGGTTCAAATTGTTTTGAAACCTAATCGATTCTAGTTTCAAACCAGGGTAAAAGGGGTTATTGGATAAAACAGTAAACAAAAATCTTGTCAGTTTTAAACCAGTCGATTTCTTTTGCGACCTTAAGTGATGACATCTCATATGAAAATGGTTCAAACCAGGTTTAAAATTTTTTGCATCGCCAGAAAACGCCTTGTATCTCATTGGTTCAAAAAGTCTTTAACTATGGTTACAAACCTAAATGACCAATGGGGAGAGTTTTCTTCATATGGTTTTGTTTACGACATTCTCAAATAAAAATGGATTTTGGGTGAGCATGCAATTTAGGTATAAAGATAGTTTATGGATGTAAAATACATTGAATAAATAAAGAAAGCATTTTGTATTTTTGTAAATATAGTATATCTAAAAAATAAATATGACTGCAATTAATGATTTTTTGGAAAATAGTTTTAGCGCTAACGCATTTGTGGCTAAACACCCTCAACCACAACTGCGCTAAGTGCTAAATTTATATAGAAAAATGATCAATATTTTTACAATTTTTGTTTTTTATTGTTTTTAATTCCAAAGTTTAACAAAGAAACAAACAAACAATCAGGCATACTTTTCATTTGCAAAATCTTTTTATTTCATATGGCAGCATTTTTAGATTCATTCGAGATATTACATAGGTTTCCCTGATCCCCAAAAAATTACTGATACATATCTAAAAATAACATATTTTATATGTCAAATTTTAAAATTTTATCAAAAAAGTTAAAAACTGCTCTAATTTTTTAAAAATCCAAATACAAGTAGAAATTTTCAATAATTTTATGTCTAAACTTTTTTTATTCCTTTAAATTATTTCAAAACGTTAATAAACGCTGACAACTTTAAATTTCATTTTTGCAACAAACTTTTATGCAAAATATTAAAGGCTTAATTTGATTTTAAAGTCTTTTTTTCAATTAAGCCTAGCAAAACGCAGTTTTTTTTTCTTTAAGCTGAGCCACAACGAAAACATTTTTAAGGGTCAGTTAATCTACAATGTAATTATAATTTTGGAAGTATTTGATATTTCAGCAAAATTTTAACTCTTAAATGAAATCTTTCAAATAACTTAAAGCTCTTGCTTAGCTCAGCTCACGTTTTCTACAAGATGATTCAAAAATTCTTTGTGTTTTTAAACGGTGAAGTAACTTTTGATTCATCCTGTATCTCCCTTTACCAAAAAGGGTGGATTTTTCACGATAGCAAATTAAAGAGCATCTCAAGTTCGCCAAGTCAGTCAACATTTCAGACTCATATTTCTCAGCATCGAGACTGTTTTCGGGAAATGCATCTCAAATAACTTCAAATTCGCATTAAAAAATCCTAAATTTATTGATTTTCAGCTAAAATTTGAGATAAAAGTCTACTTAAACTGTCTAAGCCCGTTAAAAATCCTCCGTCGGGACCTTCGTGGACCTTATTGGCTTTGATATTGCTAAAACTGTGCTTGGTTACGAAAGATGTGTGAGCAAAGTCAATTATTCTTATATCTACCCGCGGGTTAGGATTGAGGGTGGGTGTTCTGCTGCTAGTTGCCGGGGATTCACCTACACATAACCTGTAACAAAGAAGATTATTATCCAAATGAAACAGAATAGGCATTTGAATAAAAAATATTTTGAGTTAAAAACCTGTTAAATCTCTTTCTTTTTCTATTTAAGAAAAACTTGAAAAAACTTTTTCCCGGAAAAAATTTTTTGTAAAGATTCATTTTAAAGTTTATGTTGGTTTAAATAAATGGCCAAAAGACAGGGGGTAAAGGGTGTGTAATGGCCACTCTATCTTTTTGGTAAGTTATCGGTTTCTCGAAATTTGGTGAATTTTTTTTTTTTTATGATTTTTTGTTTTTATTAGGTCGAAAAAAATTTTTTTGTTTTATTTTAAATATAAAGGGGTTTGATTAAAAATATATTTGGGAATTATATAAAATTTAAAATTATTTTAACAGGTATATAAATATATATTAAAATATAAAATAAAATATTTTTATTTATATATTATATATTTTTATAAATAAATTTTAAAAAAAATTTAAAATTTTTAATAATTTATTTTTTTAAAAATTATTTAATATAAATATATTTATTATTTAATTTTATTTTAAATAATATATATTATTATATATTTAATATAAAATATTAAAATATATAAATATTTTATTTATATTATATAAATTTTTTTAATTTTTAATATTTAAAAAACTCTTAAATAATGTACAAATATTAAGTATTTAATTTATTTTATTTTAAAATTCAGTTGATGAAAATAAAATTTGGGCCCTTGCCTTTAATGGTAAAAAGGCCTTGACTTTTTTTCCTTCCGACGCCTTTGGGAAAATTTATTTAGGTTAAATTATTTTAACCATAATCCATGTAAAAAAAAACAAATTTATTTAACAACTTTTTCAACGAAAAAGTCAAAAATTTTTTGTAAATTTAAAAGGGGAAAAATTACAAAAACTGGATTTTATTTGGGATAACCCTTGCGTTGTCCATTTAAATGAATAATTAAAATTTTGTTCAAAAAAAAGGTAGATAATAAATTCTTTTCATTAAATTATAGAAAATTTATTCTCTTTTAAAAAATATAAAAATTAATATACCATTACATTTGTTTTTTTGAAAAAACTAAAAAATTTTACCATTTCAGTTAACGATCTAGCGGCGAAGCAAAGTCAAAATTAACCAAATAAGCTTTTGTAGTCAAATTAGTCTTCTTTAGCCTAAGTTTAACATCGGTCAAAAGAAACGGGAGAAATCTTAGTTTGTTAAAAAAACAATTAACTTCCCAACCGCTTTTTTGATAGATAGAACAAAACGTTTTAGACAAAAAATGTGGGAAATGGTCAGTAAATATGAAAGGATATCATCATATACTTTCATTAGACAAAATTCTATAAAAATCCCATTTTTCTACTTGGTGTTATTTGTTACGCCTTTAGCGGACGTTTGACAAACTCGAAAATAATTTCCAGCAATTTCTCTTGGCGATTTTATCATGATTTTTTTTCAAATCTATACAACCAATATCTTATGAGATATGGCCTCGCTACCCTTAACTGATCACCCCTGACAATACTAGATAAAATTTCAACTTTATCTTCCAAATCCATGTTTTACTTTAAATAAAAAATTCTTAATTATGATAAAAAAATATTTAATTGATTTACCTGCAGTATAAAAAAAATTGTTATTTTTCATAAATTTAAATTGTCTGTCAAAAACTTATTGTTAGGAAGGCTCATTATGTATTGTCTGAATACTTCGAAGATAATTTAAGAATAGATTTATTGTATAGAACCATAATATTGTCCCATAATTCCCCATAATATCATAGATTTATTATTATTCTTTGTTATTATCATAGTTTTATCTTTTTCCGCTTAGTCGAAAAGTTGTATAATCTTATATGACAATAAAGCAATATTATTATTATTATTATTTAAAAAAATATTTACTTACCTTTTGGAAACACTTCCCCTACTCGCCAACTGTGGTATAAGTTCCTCATCCTCCGTACTATCCTCAATATCGAGATCAGACAACCTTAGAGAACAACTCCTCTTGGTTTTTTGAGGCGAGGAATCGTTATCGGAACTATCATCACTAGAACTAGAATGGTGATTGCTTAGAGAATACTCATCGCTTGAGCTATTAGAGAACATCATCCAACTATCGACAGATCTGGGACTAGAACTTGTTATACTAGGAGCTGGTGGTGAATCTGCAAAAAATAAATAAGAAAATAAATTATGTTCTAAACTATGGTTATGAGATGACAAATAAAGGGTCGCTTTTATGTATGGAAACCAAGAAAGTTTAAAGATGTATGGGAGCCCAATGCTATGGCCCATTCGATCAAAAAATGTCCAGCCCAGTATGAAAATAACTGTCAGAGTTGGCCCCGCCGATTTTGCGCAATAACGAAATTCCACGAAATAAATGTGTTTACTTACACACTGATAAATCAGTGTGTAGTTAGGCAACACATTTTACTTTTATGAGAGCCGTATTAGTTTCGATTGTTTTGCTTTGTGTGATTATATTTTTTTTGGTTGCAGAATTTTTGGATTGATAAAAACCTTCTTATTTTAGTGATTAGTGTTTATTAAATTGTGACTATAATTTTGTGTTTATTGTTTGTTACTTATAATATCGTAACAAAATGACTAGAGGTTTATGGTTTTGTCTTGCAAATCTAAGGGTAACATACCCGGCATTTTTACTTTAGGTAAGTATTTTTATATTTAAATTAGGTGCTTCTTATGAGCAACGTTAGGTAACGATAATAATATATAATTTTGAATATGAAAATTTCATAGGAAATAGCAGTGAGAAAAGTAAGGCAATCTTAACTGTCTTTAGATGATTTCCACAATGTTTGTGTATTTCTGTGGATTATTAAAAAGAAATAAGGTTTACATTTAGGTACTTTTATTTCATTTAATAATTTAGTACATTCTTTAAAGGATCAAAATTATTAATTACTGGGCAGACCAGGCAAATTTTAATTTATACAGGTCCCTCTAATTGAATAAAAGAAAGTAGAATTTTATGTTAAAATTCCTTTTTGCTTTTTCTGTATTTGTTTAAAAAGAAATTAGATTTTGGTTGCTTAAACTTAATTATCATCTTTTTAAGCTCGACATACTGTAGACACATAATATTTAACGGTTACTGTTACAATGGATTCCTAGGTACCAAAGGTTACTAAACATTATTAACCACTGTTATTCTGTCTCATAAATGTTTGTTATTAGTGAAAAGTATATGCCTAAAAAGTTATAAAAATTTTCACTTTTTAATGTACAACCACAATCTTAGGATAAGATTAAACTCATTTTCACTATCTTGCCCTTCTTTTATCACAAAATTGGTGATAAGTACATGAAACTATCATACAATGTTTGAAATTTATTTTAAAAAAATCGTGTTTTTATTTATTTACTAAGATTTTTGGTAAAAATATAAAACTCCCAAAAATATCGACCGATTAAATAGAAGGCTGTAAAGTGGCGTCATCTATGCTTTTCATATTATATCAGATGATATAAAATCCAATATTACACAACAATTTTAAATATTCTATGGTAGTATCGTTTAATAACCAACAATTTTTTGCAAAAAAAAAAAAAAACAGTGAATGCTTGAATTTGACATTTGATGATGTCAACTTTATAGATAGTAACAAAGAATTATGGAAGTCTGGCTCTGACCTACTATTCATTGCGCAAACTCCGCGGGGCCAATCCCCCGATTCCCGCTGCCCTGCACGCCTGGACAATTTTGTTCTACAGTATTGGGCTTCCATACACCTTTAAACTTCCTTGATGGAAACGGTCAATTATTTTCTAAAGTAAGATAGCTAGCGAAGAATGTTAAATACAAAACTTTTAGGGTTTTTAGAAATCTATTACACTGCACATAAACTAAGTATACAGGATCAGTCAAAAAGCCATGGAAGAACAAAGTTACTTTATTTTAAATGGAACCCCCTGTATATTAATTAATATTTCAATTACTTACAAGATTCTAAAAAAAATTTTAAGCACACCTCATACCCAATCTTAACCGTTTTCGAGATATCTAGTTTCAAATATCGTTTTCAAATAAATCTTATAACAATAATAAAAAAGACAAACTAAGTTTTAGTAAACAAAAATTTGAAATCCTATTTTATAAGGTGCTCAAAGTGTCCACCGTTTACCTCCTGGCAGTAATGAATTCGTTAAACAAAATTTTGTAGCGAATCTAAAAGGATATTGGGAGCAATACTGGAAATTTCATGCATTATTTTGTGTTGCAAATCTTCGATATTTTGTGCCCCATTTTTGTACACTAAATTTTTGATATGGCCCGAAAGGAAAAAGTCAAGAGGGGTCATATCAGGAGACCTAGCAGGTCATTCAATTGCACCTCTGCGCCCAATCCATTTACCAGGAAAAGTTTCCTCTAGATATTCCCTCACCATCCGTCCAAAATGTGGTGGAAGCCCCATCTTGTTGAAATCATATTTGTTCAGCCGGTAAATTGGGATTATTATGGTTCGGGAATAATCGTCTGAGCTTTGGAACAATATTCTTTTGTAAAAGTAATAAATATCATTCAGAGTTCAAATTTCCATGTATAAAATAGGGTCCTATGACGTTTCCACCAATAATGCCACACTAAACATTGTTTTTTTGTGGTCGTTGGGTATGAACTTGTTCCATCCAATGTGGGTTTTGGTCTGATCAATATCTACAGTTGTGTCGATTTACGTGCCCATTTAACGTGCCCATAAAACGTCGATTCATCAGAAAATAAAATGTGGTTGACAAAGTTGACATTTTGATTCAATTTATCCATAATGATTTCGCAAAACTGAATTCTGCGATCAAAATCGTCTTTACCAATTCTTGTAACAAATGAATTTTATATGGTTTGAACTTTTCTTTTTTGATAATTTTTTGAATGGAATATCGACTCATATTATGATTTAAAGCCCGCTATTGCGTCGAATTTATTGAATTTTCTACCACATCTAACATAACATTTAGAGAATTTTCTTCATTAGTAACGCTTACCGGTCTTCCACTTTTTGGTCGATCTTTCACACCTCCAGTTTCATGAAAACGCTGCAATGTTTTGGAAATATTTGATTTAGTTATAGGTTCCCGATCTGTATGCAATTCATTAAAAATATTCACCACTTGGGTAAAACTCCGTGTTTTATCGCCGTACCCTATCATCATTAAAATTTCAATGCGCTCGGTATCACTTAAACGTGCCAAATTATTTAAATGTAAGTTTTTTGACATATCTGTTGTCAAGATGACAAAACAACATTGTTATGGAGATAAATATTTTCTAAAGTAACTTGATGGACTAGAAAATTAATGAATGTAATAATTTATTTGAAAACGATATTCAAACCGATATTTGAAAATTAAATTGGGTTTATTTCCAATTTTTTTTAAATGTTGTTATAAATTTAAAAGGGGGTTTTTTCCAAAGGCCCCCCCCCTTTTTCCTTTTTGGGGGGGGTTTTTAAAATTTTTTTAACTTTTTTTTAAATTTTTAAAAGTTAAAAAATAAAAACCCCTTTTTAAATTTTTCTTTTTTTTTTTTTATTTTTACCCAATTTCACAAATTTTTTTAAACACCCTTTTTAAATTGTTTTTAATCTTTTAATTTTTTTTTAATTTTAAACCCCCCTTTTTTTTTTTTTTTTTTTTTTTTTTTTTTTTTTTTTTTTTTTTTTTTTTTTTTTTTTTTTTTTTTTTTTTTTTTTTTTTTTTTTTTTTTTTTTTTTTTTTTTTTTTTTTTTTTTTTTTTTTTTTTTTTTTTTTTTTTTTTTTTTTTTTTTTTTTTTTTTTTTTTTTTTTTTTTTTTTTTTTTTTTTTTTTTTTTTTTTTTTTTTTTTTTTTTTTTGGGGGGGGGGGGGGGGGGGGGGGGGGGGGGGGGGGGGGGGGGGGGGGGGGGGGGGGGGGGGGGGGGGGGGGGGGGGGGGGGGGGGGGGGGGGGGGGGGAATATAATGTATTAATTATCCATTTGAAATTAATTAATAAACAAAAATTGCAACCAAATAGTTGTAAACCATAGAAAAAAACATCACAGAACCAAAAAATAGAAAAGCCGCGAATCCTCATTATTTTAAATTATAATTTGACAAAAACCATTATTAACGCTCCTCCTGACCAGTGACGATAAAGGTAGATACTGGGTACAAAGTAATGACGTAGATACTGACGACAGAACACCTTCCCTTACGTTACCGCTTTCGCGAAAATAAACCGGTATGTTAACTGTCCTAACAATGTTCAACGCGGTATGTCGCAAAAATTTGATGATAGTGTAATGTTTCTACATAAATAATAATGTATATCAATATCCATGAGGAGAAAATAATAAATTCTGAAACAGTTTTATATGTAAAAAAGTGTCTATATTCTTGAAAGTTTGTGGTTTTCACTAACCATATCAATTTGCTTACCTAAAAAAACAGTCTCTTCATTGATCGGCACAAAGTTTCCCATCTTGACTCCTCCTCTTGCTCCCCTCGCCGCTGCCTCCCGAAACCCCTGTGATGAGAGTCCTGACTCACTTCGTCACTACTATTAAAACCTGTTAAAACCTTGCACACTATTAAAGCCTGTTAAATTACAATCTCTCGAATTGTCATCTCTACAGTTAAAGTCTCTCGAATTACTAAAGTCTTCACTATTAAAGCTAGAATTAAAGTCTGTCGATGACGTACTAGTGTCCGCATCGTAAAAACAAGGGGGGATATTTCGATGGGGAGAGTCGGTGTTTTGATTGTAGGAATCGCTGAATACGGGGTTCAGTATTTCGGGTTCTGTGACGGTGAGGTTTGGGAAGGGAGTCGCGCCTTCGTAGACTATAAGTAGTGAGCTGAAATAAAGAAAAAATATTTTTAGGACATAAAGTCTTGGATGATGTATATTGGATAGATCTTGCAATATTTCGTTTCTCCAGAATAATAGTAAGACAACTAAACAAGATCAGTTTTTAGATGTTGGGCATATTAATATTAAAATTAGTAATTACATTTTTTATTAAATTTATAACACTGGGACTTAAAGTAGGTGTAACATTTTCTGCTCTGATCTTTGATTACTTGGATCCACAAATGCTCTATAGGGTTAAACATACAGTGATACGGAAGAAGACGTAAGACAGTATGCCCAGCCTGTTCAGCCAAATTATCACATACATATTGTTTTTTAATTGCATATGAATTTAGGACTTCCAGAAGTTGCGCTTTTTTGTAACTGAATTCAAAATAAATATCATTTTCTAACAAATATTCCTGGATTTCAATTTTTAAACTTGATGAAGCTGGTGTTTTGTGTAGCAGGCGGCTGTGGTAGCTTGAGTTATCCATGACAATAACATTGTTGTTTGAATATTTTTTAAAAGATAATTTTAAAACCAGTTTCCAAAGAGTTCTGCACTTGTATCCTCATGATAATCCAAGCTAGAATCCCTAATATTCTTTGCAGACAACAGCAAGCAGTTTGGGACAAAACCGTCTTCTGAACCAGCGTGTATTATGGTAATGCGTTTTCCTTTATTTGAATGTGCTTTCGTCAGTTTTGACTGGAATCAACCCATCCTTTGGATACTGTGTTGTGTGTATCGAATCATGTTTCATCAAGGTAAATTATGGATCTGTTTTCTAACCTATATCTTTTAATTTCTTAAACGGTAATCAAATTTTCCAAGTGCGTAATCTTTGCGATTCCATTACTACTTGTCTTTGTTATTTTGCGGTATTTAAATCCCATTTTACAAACAACTCTATGGAGGGTGGCACGGCTAATATTTATATTGGTTTCGTCTTCGTCTAGCTTCTTTTTCAGTTTATTCAAGGTAGGAACAACTCCGCTTTCATAAAGGCCCTTTTCCTTCTTATTAGGTCCTGATCACTATTGTCTATACGGTGAGATTGAAAATTACTACGTTTTTTAATTTTGTTCAAATCTTCACTAATAATAATATCCTTTATCTATGATATTGGAGTTTTTGTAAGTAGGCAGGTTTCTTTTAAAGCTTTTTGCTTAATTTGTCCTGTACTGATTAAAGTTTCATACACATTTTTCACAACCTGTTTTGCATCTAGTGACGAATGATTTCGACGCGACATAGTTATATTCTCGTAAAACAACTTTTTCGAAACGCACAGTAAAAACGGTTATTCAACACTGCCACTTATATATTAGCCGAAATATTTATATACCAATGGTCAATACTCAAGAAATACCTGGCCCACCCCTGCCATTATGAAATAATGGGTTTACCCAATAACAATAGGAAATAAAATCGTTAAAGGTTTATTGGGGTATTATCCGTCAAAAGCCATAGCGATATACTTTGAGATAGACTAAAACAATGTACTAAAAACTGTTATTCTGTGTGTACTATTTTTTTGCTTGCCAATGGTTCCTAGAAATCACGAAAATATTCAAATTTAGTTTTTAGTTATAAATACGTATCGAGAAAAGTAAAACAATGTATAAGTTCTTAATATCATTACTTGTTATCATGCTTTCAATAATTTTATCTAAATGTTTTGTTAAATAAGAAAATTGTTGTCACAGATATTATTTTTATTGTTTGGTCTTCTTAGGTACATATTTGGCGTTACAAAGAACGGACCCATAAGAAGGCCCATATGGTCGATTTAATATTTTCATTATTTCATCATAAAAGCTATAGATTTATTCGTTATCGATGTAATACTCAAAAAAATTATTTTTAAAACATTTTCACTAATTATAAGAGTTTAACGTCTGATATTAATGAAAGATTTTTTTATGTAGCTTAAATAGAACAAGATATTTTGACTCTCACAACGTTAGTTTTAAGTTAAACGACTGATTGATTATATCGGCCTTGTTTGGAGCCTTGTTCCTTTCAAGGCCGTTTGGAATAATTTATTAAAACTTTAATTTAATAAATAATAAATAACTCTGCAATAATAAAAATGTTTTATAAGCTACATTATAAAACAAAATGTCACTTAATAATTTGTTTGTTTTATTTATCCAGTAAATAAAAGAATAATAACTGTTTATTTGTTATGATGGCCTTCCATGGTCCACCAACCTTATATTATCAGAAAGAACGCAAAAAACCTTATCAGTATATCGAAAAAACCAAAAGTTTTTAGTTGTTTTACTATTATTTTGCAGCGATGTTGTAAAGTTGTATCGGCTTAATTAAATTTTGAAACATTAGAAAGCACTTTTAATTTATTTAATAATATTACTTGTTAAAGGATGACCTTTGTTATGATAAATTTACTTACCAAGAATAAAACCTATAACAACTCTGTTTCTCAATTATCCTTCTTAACTGTTCCAATTTCGCTAAAACCTTTTTAATAACAAACACTCTTAGTCCACAATCGTTATCAAAAAACCTAAACAGTGCATTTTTGAGACCTTCTTCGTTGAGTTCCCTGCCCCAATATTTGTCTTTCTTGTAGTAGTAATCCGTATCGGTTTGGTAAACCTGCATTCCACACAGCCTAAAAAGATACATAAATACAATTGAATTGCCCGTAAAAACATTATAAAAGTAGATTTCCTAAAACTCTTTTAGCTAATACAAGGTACAGGTTCGTATAATAAGAACCAAACTGTGGTGTATTTAATGGCGTCTCTAGGATTTTCCAAATTTTTTATCTAAAAGGTAAGACATGGGTTTCAAGGAGATTACTTTCCGTAAAAAAATAATTTTGAAATTTAAAATGAAAAAATAGGACTTTTAAAAATCAATCCCTCCTCGTTAATTTTTTTCGTAAATTTAATCAAATTTCGCAAAATTACGTATATTTTTCTAATTCGGCTAAGGCGATTGAAAGTTTTTCACTCAACAGTTTTCAGATCCTTCTGAGTTTAAGAAAAATGTAGGTATTTTGTCAAAAATGTTGTCCACACTTTTTTTTTAACTTAAACCGACCTGACTTGCAATCACCCGAGTACTTGGGTCCAGAATGAGCCCGCAAGGGAAACAGTCGCGCGTACAATCTCGAAGCAACGTTTGCAGATTAACAGCACTCTTCTTTAAATAAAGAACTTTATATAATCCTCGCCCGTCCGGTTAAAGCAATACGACTGACTCAAATTGTGTGATTAACACGACAAAAAACAAGCGTAAATAAATATAAATATTTTTATATATATAAAATTTAAATATTTATTATTTTTATTTTTTTTTAAAAATATATTTAAAAAGTGCATAGGGGATCCCAAACGTAAAAAAAGGGCCTCCCAAACTTTAGGTCCCCCTCTATTAAATTAAAATATTATTAAAAATTAAATTTATTATTTTTTTAAATTTTTTTAATTATTTTAAATATAAAAAATAAAAAATTTATATTTTTTATTTTTTTTTCTGTAGACGTTTCGTTTTGTTAGACCATCATCAACTTTATTTTTTTAAATACGGACCTGGGTTTTTTTTTTAAATTTTTTTTTAACATCTTATAATCCCAATTACAAAAATGTATAACACTTAATATTTTTTTCAAATATGGAACGCCCCTATAGAAAGATGTGCGTTCCTTGTCTTACTCATTGTCTCTTATGGAAAATATGTTTATTTAACAGAAAAATATTAAGTGTTATACATCTAAAAAACATACATTTAAAAAAATAAAATTGATGATGGTCTTGGGAAAACAAAAAGTCTTACGGAAAATTTACTAACGCTGTTTTGTAGACCTTAAAAAGTGGCCATAAGAAAGTGTCTTTTGTTTTTCCATATCTCTTTAAATAATGCCAGAAAAAAATTAAAACGAAATCAGCAAATTTCGGTTTTTTCCGGGGGTATCTCCGGAAGTACTGGAATTTTATAACTTTCTACTCGGCATGTTATTAGGCACCTGAATGCGCAACTTTGTCATAATTTAACCGACTTCGTATCTCTTACGGTTTCCGGGGATCCTCATGCATGCACTCGAATCTGTGGCACCCTTTTTTTTTTTTTATATATATATATATATATATATATATATATATATATATATATATATATATATATATATAAAATATATATATATATATATATAAATATATATATATATATATATATATATATATATATATATATATATATATATATATATATATATATATATATATATATATATATTTATATATAACGGTGGCTCCACATTCGCCGGGGAATTACCGGAGGGTGATGCCCCGCGACCCCCGGGCATATTCAGTAATCGACAGTGGGATTTTTATTGTGTTTTATATAGCGTACCTCTGGTTATAGAGTACTCATTTTTTGATCCCTAGAGGGTACCTTATAACCGGAGTCTACTGTATACATTACGTTGCTTGTTGTAATGTAGAAAAGAACTAATTTTATTTTTTTTTTAAGTGTATATCCCAATAACATTTTATTGCATTTTTTTCTAATAAAACGATTATGTTTTTATTTAATAGTACAGATGTTTTTTTTAATCAAAACCATAATCTTTTTTTCCAGACGCTTAATAATTAATCTTGGAAAAATTTTCTGTAAAATCCGATAATTTTGGCAACGCTGCAGGATCATTTTGTTATTTTTCGCACCTTTTTCAGAGTATTTTTTTCGAAAAAAAGTATTTTCCACAAAACGTTACACTACATTTCTTAAAATTTTATTCGCATTGTTTTACACATGAAAGTTTATTTTTACAGTTCCAGTTATCCCGCCTCTAAAGCTAAAATCAATATTTTAGAGTATATTTATAAATCCACGGTTTATTTTTGCTTTCCTGGAACTATTAATAAGAGTAATGACCCACTTTAAGCCTAACAAAAATGTTTTGTTTTCCGAAAAACTTAAATTCATCCGTAAAGGTTTATTTAACTTTTTCGAAACTCGAAAGTATTTCTTTGATATTTAAATCTATAAATATGCCAGTTTTAATGACATTTTTATTTAGAACAGGGTAAATCTACGCAGAGCTGGGTAGGAATCCAAAATAGACAGGTCAAATTCTGTACGAACGCCACTGGTGGAAATTAAAAAAAAAGGGGGAACACCAAAAAATGCTTCTTGATACATAGTACATGTATGCCAAATTTTATTAAAATATCTAAAGTGGTATTACAGATATTAATAATAAATGATTTATTTTTGAAAATTTTACCACCCTGTATCTCAAAAGTTAAAACGTTAAGGACATACGTTGATATAAAGTTTTGTTCTTAAAATAGACCCAAAAATTGCTTCTCTAAATATTGACGTACAATTAGAAAACTTTGTATAATGTAAAAAAAATACCAACCATAATATTTTATTTCTCGTAAACAGTTGATTTTATCGATGTCAATCAAGAATACTTTTTTTTTAGTTCAAGGTTAAAACTATCCAAAAATAATATTGTTGAGCCTTGATCATACAGGGTGTTAAAAAAATTGCTATTATTGTGTCAGAGCTAGTCCGTCCCTGGCAAACTAAATAAGCCAAATATGATTTAATGGGTTCATTTTAAAAAGACTTATCTAATAACCATTAAATTAAGCCTAGAATTTTTAAAGTTATTTAAACAAACAGATTCCGACAGATGTATATATATATATATTTAACTTAAAGGTAGAATAAAAGAAAAAAACATATCATTTATAAAATTAAAATATAACAAAATCCTTTTTTTCGTAACTGTGCACAGTGGGCTCCCGAACAACATTTTTGGCCGAAAGTATAAGCAATATTTTTATTTTAAAAATAATTTTTAGACTGTTGAATAAATGTGTAAATATGAGTGAAAACGTCAGATTGGTGGATATTAAACATTATTTAGTGGATAAAATAATAAATTGTTCAGGGGCGTATCTAAAAACTATTATTAAATAATAATCCGATAAAGTGTTATAAAACGGTTTGGTAATGCGAAGTATTATTTTATTCGAAGATGTTTTATTCTAGAAATCGTAGTATATGTTAATAATCCGTACAAGTATTGACATTTCTAAATGTTTGTAAATTACTTCAGCTGGCAAGTCGGACACCGTAAGTTAAAGGAGTATGCTTGTCCTTTGGTCAGTAGATGGCGTTGACGTCTGTTACCATTATAGTATTTTAATCAGAAATGATAAGATTTTTTTCAGTGGCGTAGCAAGACGATAAAAAATTAGATAGTATACAAATAAACATAATAATATGTATTTAATAAGAGAATTGGATTATTGCATTAAAATGCCTACAAATAATACATAAAAAATGAAACTATTCCAAGTGTTCTTCGAACAGATAAACTGTATGAGTTCCAATTCGGAATTATTGGAATTGAAGTGTTGTCGTCTTTGAGTAATTAAAGAGCCTTCGAAAAAAATTTTTTTTTTTTTGGAAAACTAAAGTTTTCTTCTTAAAATAGACCCAAAAATTGCTTCTCTAAATATTGACGTACAATTAGAAAACTTTGTATAATGTAAAAAAAATTACCAACCATGATATTTTATTTCTCGTAACCAGTTGATTTTATCGATGTCAATCAAGAATACTTTTTTTTAGTTCAAGGTTAAAACTATCCAAAAATGTTGAGCCTTGATCATACAGGGTGTTAAAAAAATTGCTATTATTGTGTCAGAGCTAGTCCGTCCCTGACAAACTAAATAAGCCAAATATGATTTAATGGGTTTATTTTAAGAAGACTGATCCAGTAACCATTACATTAAAAAATATTAAATTACGCCTAGTATTTTTAATAGTATATTAATACCGAGATTTTTTTTGGGGGGGGGGTTTTTCCCCTTTAAAAAAAATTTTTAAATTTTTTTTAGGGGAAAAAAAATTTTTTTTTTTAAAAAAAAATTAAAAACCAAAATTTTTTTTTTTAAAAACCCCCCAAAAAAAAATTGGAAAAAAAAAATTTTTTTTTAAAAAATTTTTTTTCCGAAAAAAAACCCCTTTTTTGGGTTTTTTTAAAAAAAAAACCCCGGGGGGCCCCCAAAAAAAAAAAAGGGGGAAAAATTTTTTGGAAAAAAAAGGGGAAACAAAAATTTTTTTAAAAAAAATTTAAAAAAAGGAAAAGGTTTTCGTGTTTTGGTTTAATTTTATTTAGTTATTATTGATTAGGGAACAGATTTTGTAAGTTTAAATTTTAATTGCTATACAGGGTTTTTTTAAATATTATAAATTTAAAATTGGGTTTAAAAATTTTTTTTTTTATTTTTTTTTTTAAAGGGTTTTTTTTTTTTTGGTTTTTTTTCCAAATTTTTTAAAAAAACCCCTTTAAAAAACCCCCCAAAAAAAAAAAAAAAAATTTTAAAAAAAAAGGGGTTTTTTTAAAAAAAACCAAATTTCCCCCCAAATTTTTTAAAAAAAAAAAATTTTTTAAAAAAAATTTTTGGGTTTTAAAAAGGAAAAAAAAAAAATTAAAAATTTTTTTTTTTTTTTTAAAATTTTTTTTTTTTTTTTTTTTTTCCTTTTTAAAATTTTAAAAAAATTTTTTTTTTTTTTTTCCTTTTTTAAAAAAAATTTTAAAATTTTTTTTTAAAAATTTTAAAAAATTTTTTAAAAAAAATTTTTTTTTAAAAAATTTTAAAAAAAAAAAATTTTAAAATTTTTTAAAAAAAAAAAATTTTTTAAAAAAAAAAATTTTTTAAAAAAAAAAAACCTTTTTTTGGTTTTAAAAATTTTTTTTTGGTGGCCGGTTTTGGGGGTTTTTTTCCCTTTTTTTTTTAAAAAAAACCAAGGCCCCTTTTTTAAAAAAAAAAATTTTTTAAAAAAAAACCCGGGGTTTTTTTTTAAAAAATTTTTAAAAAGGGGGTTTTTTTCCTTTTTTAATTTAAAAATTTTTGGGGGTTGGGAAAAATTTTTTAAAATTTTAAAAACCAAATTTTGGTTTTTTTTTAAATTTTTTAAACCCCCAAATTTTTTTTTTTTTTTAAAAAAATTTTTGGTTTAAAAAATTTTTTTAAAAAATTTTTTTTTTTTTAAAAAAAATTAAAAAGGGAAAAAAAAAAAAATTTTTTTTGGGGGAAAAAAAAAAAAAAAAACCCAAAAAAAAATTTTTTTTTTAAAAAAAAAAACCAAAATTTAAAAAATTTTTTTTAAATTTAAAAAAAAAAAAAATTTTTTTTAAAAAAATTTTTTTTGGGGGGAAAAAAAAAAAATTTTTTTAAAAAAATTTTTTTTGGGGAAAAATTTTTCCCTTTTTCCCCAAAAAAAAAATTTTTCCCTTTAAAAAAAAAAAAAGGGGGGAAAAAAAAAAAAAAAAAAAAGGGGAAAGAAAATTTTTTTAAAAATTTTGGTTTAAAAAAAAAATTTTTTAAAAAGGGAAAAAATTTTTTTTTAAAAAAGGGGAAAAAAAAAAATTAAAAATTTTGGGGCCTTTTTGTTTAAAAAAAAAAAAAAATCAAATTTTTTTAAAATTTTTAAAAAAGATTTTTAATTTTTTTTTAAATTTTTAAAAAAAAAAAAAATTTTTTCCCAAAAAATTTTAAAAATTAAAAAAAACCCAAAAAACAAAAAAAAAAAAAAAAAAAAAAAAAAATTTTTAAAAAATTTTTTTTTTTTAAAAAAAAAAAAAAATTAAAAAAAAAAAAAAATAAAAAAAATTTTTAAAAAAAAATTAACCCAAAATTTAAGGGTTAAAAGGGAAAAAAAAATTTTTTTTTTAAAATTTTTTTAAAAAAATTTTTTAAAATTTTTAAAAAGGGGGGTTTTTTTTAAACCCCGGGGCCAAAAAAAATTAAAAAAAAAATTTTTTTTAAAATTTTTTTTTTAAAAAAAAAAAATTTTTTTAATTTTTTCCCCCCCAAAAAAAAAAAAAAATTTTTTATTTTAAAACCCCTTTTGGAAAAAATTTTTTTAAAAAAAATTTTTTAAAAAAAAAAAAAAAAACCCCCTTCTTTGGGGGGAAAAAAATTTTTCCCCCAAAAAAAGGGGGGGAAAAACCCCCCCCGGGGGGGGGGGGAAAAAAAAAATTTAAAAATTTTTTAAATTTTTTAAAAAAAAAAAAAAAAATTTAAAAATTTTTTTTTTTTTTTTTAAAATTTTTGGGAAAATTTTTTTTTTAAGGAAAATTTTTAAATTAAAAAAAAATTTTTAAAAAAAAAAAATTTTTTGATTTTTGGTTGGAAAATTTTAAAAAAAAATTTTTTTTTTGGGGCCCCCAAAAAAAAAGGGGTTTTTTTGAAAAAATTTTTTTAAAAATTTTTAAAATTTAAAATTTTGGGAAAAAAAAACCCCAAAAAAAAAAATTTTTAAAAAAAATTTTTTGGGGGTTTTTTTAAAAAAACCCCAAAAATTTTTTTTTTTTTAAAAATTTTTAAAAAAAAAAAAGATTAAAAAAAAAGGAAAAAAAAAAAGGGCCCCCAATTTAAAAAAAAACCCCCCAAAAAAAAATTTTTTTTTTTTTTTTTTTTTAAAAAAAAAAAAAAAAAAAAAATTTTTTTTGGGGGAAAAAAAAAATGGTTAAAAAAGGGGGGGGAGTTTTGGGCCCCCGAAATTTTAAAAAACCCCCATTTTCCTTTTTTTAAAAAAATTTTGGGAAAAAATTTTAAAAAAGGGAAAAAAAAAATTTTAAAAAAAAACCCAAAAAGGGGGGGGCCCCCAAATTTTAAAATTTTTTTTTTAAAAAATTTTTAAAAAATTTTTAAAATTATTTCCCAAGGAAAAAAAAATTAAAATTTTTTTTTAAAAAAACCCCAAAAAAAATTTTTTTGAAAAATTTTTTTGGGGGGGTTTTTTTTTTTAAAAAATTTTTTTTTTTTTAAAAATTTTTTAAAAAAAAACAAAAAATTTTTTTAAATTTTTAAAAAAAAAAAATTTAATAAAAATTTCCTACTACTGCCGTACATTCAAATTCGTACTTTTACTTTTGTAAGTAATTGATAACTTTTTTATACTTACCCAATAAAAAATATTTAATTTTTACTTACTTCTTCATTTAAAAAACACCACAAAAAAATCCCCGAAAATATTACTATCCCTGACAAAACAAATTAAAATATTTGCGAAATTACAAAAATAAATCGATGCAAATATTTTTAGGATAAGTTCCATAATAACTTTCTAAAAATATTTTAAAATCTATCGATTATAAAGCCAACTTACTTTGAAAAAAAAAAATATAAAAGTTTTTGTTTTTCCTGTAATTAGGTTTAAAGTGCAACAATTAAAAAATTTTTTATTTAAAATCACAAAATTTTTTTGTTTTTCCCAAAAAAAAAATTTTATTCATCCAACAGTCATTTTTGGCGTCAAAATATTTTAAAAACATTTCGTGGTTTAATGTAAACAGTACACCACCATTTTTGTGGTGCATAGAACAAATAAAAAATCCAAAATATTTACAAAATTTAGCTTTTCCCCTTTTTTCTATATGAAACAACCTTTATAATAACGTTGCACAAAATATAAAAAAAAAACAGGTTTGGTATTAATAAATAATTTTATAAATTTTTAAAAAAATAAGGGATAGTAGTTCAAATGACCAATATTGAAAATTTTTTAAATTTTTTTTTAAAGGTTTTTTTAATCTAATTATGTTTATTCATTTTTTAATAATTAGAAAGTTTCATCTAAAAAAAATTAGCGCTAAAAAATTTAACCCCCCTTGGGGGGGCCAAAAGGGGGCCTGGGAGGGCAAAACTTTTCTCCCCCCGCCCCCAAAACCCAACCAACACGTGAGGAGAGAAAATTTGTAAAAAATTATTGTTAATTTTTTATATTTTTTTTTTTATTTCAAAAGCGTAATCCCAAACTAAATGTTTTTAAAATAAAAACTTTTTGCCTTGTTCCCAGAGTTTTCTTTTTTCCCCCTTTTTTAAATTTTAAAATTTTAAGTTTGTTGTTAAATTTAAAAAAATTTTAACTGGTTATTTATTAATGTGTGAAATATGACAGAAAATGACGTAGACAATGACCTAATATAAAGATATAAATGCTAAAATAGCTTAACAATTTTTACGAATAGCAAACTTTGGAATCTTCTGGTCTAAGCTGCGATATTAAAGAAAGAAAAATTAAGTATTTTTATGAAAAACACAGAATATAATTATAATGAGTTTGTTTTTAGGATTTGCACTTTGGTCTGTTTGATGTTTTCAAATTATTGATATTTTCGAAAACTACTTGCAGTTTTAAAAAGATGAAACAAAATAAATTGAAATACCCTTAAAAATATTTTTACGCAAAAAAATGACTCTTAAAGACATTATTAAAGTCAGCTAAAAAAATATTAAACAAAAATTATACTTTCATTTATTCATCCAAACCATACACACATCGAAAGGAGTAGAATTTAAAAATAAAATTGTTATGTTACCTGCATAACATTAAGCGCAACAGGAAAAAAAAATTTAAAAAAATAAACAAAAATAATGGAGAAAATTAATTTTCAAAAATTTTTTGAAAAAGGACAATCACAGATGAGGAGTTAAATTTTTATTATGAAAATGATTAATTGCGAATGACAAGTAGAATTTTAAAATGAAGCATTAAAAAAAAAATTAATATTAAAATAAAATAAAGTTGTTTGAAAATTTTTCGCAATAGTTCTAGGGCGTATTCGCCTAAAAATATTTTTTTTGAGGTTTTAAAATATTTTGTGAAATATTTAGAAATATTACCTTTTAAATTCAGGACTTAGTATAAAAAAATTTTATTTTGTCATCATATCATATCATTTAAATACAAGATTTGTTTGGGGGATCAGGGTGGTTAAAAATGCGTGTAGAAAATTTCCGTATTTTCCGGGCACCCTGTATACATAAAAATACCCAATTATCCGGCGTAAATTATGGGTTTTCTTTTTTTGATGTCAAAATAACTAATTATAAAGCGTATGTCCAACTTTAATAGAACTTTATTAATATTGGGGGTTATTAAATTTGGGAAAAAAGTAAAAACCCCCTAAAATTTTATCAAAAACAAAAATATTTAGAATTTTTCCC
>JAHBCN010013162.1:25261-43864 GCA_019359885.1 Listronotus oregonensis
AAAAAAAAAGGAGAAAATAAATTTTTTATTAAATTATAGAAAATTTATTCTCTTTTAAAATATATAAAAATTAATATACCATTACATTTGTTTTTTTTGAAAAAACTCAAAAATTGCTACCATTTCAGTTAACGCCATCTAGCGGCGACAGCAAAAGATCAAAAATTCAAAACCAAATAAGCGTTTTGTATGCAAATTATGCTCTTTCATATGAGCCTAAGTTTGCTAACATCGGTCAAAAGAAACGGGAGAAATCTTGTTTGTTTAAAAAAACAATTGAACTTCCCCAACCGTTTTTTTGATAGATAGAACAAAACGTTTTAGACAAAAAATGTAGTAAATGGTCAGTAAATATGAAAATGATATCATCGATATACTTTCATTAGACAAAATTCTATAAAAATCACATTTTTCTACTTGGTGTTGGTTGTTACGCCCTCTAGCGGACGTTTGACAAACTCGAAAATAATTTCCAGCAATTTCTCTTGGCGACTTTTATCATGATTTTTTTTCTCAAATCTATACAACCAATATCTTATGAGATATGGCCGCTCGCTACCCTTAACTGATCACCCCATAGTACAATACTAGACAAATTTCTTAACTTTATCTTCCAAATCCATAAATGTAAATTTTCCGTCAAAAACTTATTTTTAAGAAAGGCTTTTAATGTATTGTCTAAATACTCCGAAGATAATTTAGAACAGATTTATTGCAGAGAACCATTATATTGTCTTTTTTCCTCATAATATTACATAATTTATTATTATTTGTTGTTATCATAATTTTATTTTATTCTGTTTTGTCGAAGAGATTAATAATCTTATATGACAATTAAGCATTATTATTTTAAAAAATAATCTCTTACCTTTTGGACACACTTCCCTACTCGCCAACTGAGGTATAAGTTCCTCATCCTCCGTACTATCCTCAATATCGAGATCAGACAACCTTAGAGAACAACTCCTCTTGGTTTTTTGAGGCGAGGAATCGTTATCGGAACTATCATCACTAGAACTAGAATGGTGATTGCTTAGAGAATACTCATCGCTTGAGCTATTAGAGAACATCATCCAACTATCGACAGATCTGGGACTAGAACTTGTTATACTAGGAGCTGGTGGTGAATCTGCAAAAAATAAATGAGTAAATAAATTATGTTCTAAAGGATGGTTATGAGATGACAAATACAGGGTCGCTTTTATGTATGGAAACCAAGAAAGTTTAAAGATGTATGGAAGCCCAATGCTATGGCCCATTCGATCAAAAAATGTCCAGCCCAGTATAAAAATAACTGTCAGAGTTGGCCCCGCCGATTTTGCGCAATAACGAAATTCCACGAAATAATTTAATGTGTTGCCTACTTACACACTGATAAATCAGTGTGTAGTTGGACAACACATTATACTTTTATGAGAGCCGTATTAGTTTCGATTGTTTTGCTTTGTGTGATTATATTTTGTGGTTGCAGAAGTTTTTGGATTGATAAAACCTTCTTATTTTAGTGATTAGTGTTTATTAAATTGTGACTATAATTTTGTGTTTTATTGTTTGTACTTATAATATCGTAACAAAATGACTAGAGGTTGTATGGTTTTGTCTTGCAAATCTAAGGTAACATACCTGGCTATTTTTACTTTAGGTAAGTATTTCTTATATTTAAATTAGGTGCTTCTTATGAGATGTAACGTTAGGTAACCGAATAAATAATAATATATCAATTATGAATTATAGAAAATGAAAATTTCATAGGAAATAGCAGTGAGAAAAGTAAGGCAATCTTAACTGTCTTTTAGATGATTTCCACAATGTTTGTGTATTTCTGTGGATTATTAAAAAGAAATAAGGTTTACATTTAGGTACTTTTATTTCATTTAATAATTTAGTACATTCTTTTAAAGGATCAAAATTATTAATTACTGGGCAGACCAGGCAAATTTTAATTTATACAGGTCCCTCTAATTGAATAAAAGAAAGTAGAATTTTATGTTAAAATTCCTTTTTGCTTTTTCTGTATTTGTTTAAAAATAAATTAGATTTTTGGTTGCTTAAACTTAATTATCATCTTTTTAAGCTCGACATACTGTAGACACATAATATTTAACGGTTACTGTTACAATGGATTCCTAGGTACCAAAGGTTACTAAACATTATTAACCACTGTTATTCTGTCTCATAAATGTTTGTTATTAGTGAAAAGTATATGCCTAAAAAGTTATAAAAATTTTCACTTTTTAAGTACAACCACAATCTTAGGATAAGATTAAACTCATTTCACTATCTGCCCTTCTTTTATCACAAAATTGGTGATAAGTACATGAAACTATCATACAATGTTTGAAATTTATTTTAAAAAAATCGTGTTTTTATTTATTTACTAAGATTTTTGGTAAAAATATAAAACTCCCAAAAATATCGACCGATTAAATAGAAGGCTGTAAATAGGCGCCACCTATGCTTTCCATATTATATCAGATGATATAAAATCCAATATTACACAACAATTTTAAATATTCTATGGTAGTATCGTTTAATAACCAACAATTTTGTGCAAAAAATAAAAAAAAAACAGTGAATGCTTGAATTTGACATTTGATGATGTCAACTTTATAGATAGTAAAAAAGAATTATGGAAGTCCGGCTCTGACCTACTATTCATTGCGCAAACTCCGCGGGGCAAATCCCCCGATTCCCGCTGCCTTGCACGCCTGGACAATTATGTTCTACAGTATTGGGCTTCCATACACCTTTAAACTTCCTGATGGAAACGGTCAATTATTTTCTAAAGTAAGATAGCTAGCGAAGAATGTTAAATACAAAACTTTTAGGGTTTTTAGAAATCTATTACACTACATAAACTAAGTATACAGGATCAGTCAAAAAACATGGAAAAACAAAGTTACTTTATTTAAATGGAACCCCTGTATATTAATTAATATTTCAATACTTACAAGATTCTAAAAAAATTTAAAGCACACTCATACCCAATCTTAACCGTTTTTCGAGATATCTAGTTTCAAATATCGTTTTCAAATAAATCTTTAACAATAATAAAAAAGACAAACTAAGTTTTGAGTAACACAAAAATTTGAAATCTATTTTATAAGGTGCTCAAAGTGTCCACCGTTTACCTCCTGGCAGTAATAAATTCGTTAAACAAAATTTTGGCGAATCTAAAAAGGATATTGGGAGCAAAAACTGGAAATTTCATGCATTTTTTTGTGTTAAAAATCTTGATATTTTGCCCCATTTTTGTACACTAAATTTTTGATATGGCCCGAAAGGAAAAAAAGTCAAGAGGGTCATATCAGGAGACCAAAAGGGTCATTCAATTGCACCTCTGCGCCAATCCATTTACCAGGAAAAGTTTCCTCTAGATATTCCCTCACCATCCGTCCAAAATGTGGTGGAACCCCATCTTGTTGAAATCATTTTTTTGTTCAGCCGGTAAAGGGGGAATTATTATGGTTCGGGAATAATCGTCTGAGCTTTGGAACAATATTCTTTTGTAAAAGTAATAAATATCTTCGAGTTCAAATTTCCATGTATAAAATAGGTTTATACGTTTCCACCAATAATGTCCACAAAACATTTTTTTTTTTGTGGTCGTTGGGTATGAACTTGTTCCACCCAATGTGGGTTTTGGTCTGACCAATATCTACATTTTGTGTCGATTTACGTGCCCATTTAACGGCCCATAAAAGTCGATTCATCAGAAAATAAAATGTGGTTGACAAAGTTGACTTTTTGATTCAATTTATCCATAATGTTTCGCAAAACTGAATTCTGTCTTTAAAAAATAAAAATAAGGTTAGTTTGATTTTCAACTTTGATGATGATTATCTCGAAAACGAAACGTTGCCAAAAAATTTTTTCAGATTCTTCACTAAAACCCTATCCAAATTTGGTCAAAATCGGAGAGGAGCAACTTTCGAGACAATTACCTTTTTTTGAATGGAATATCGACTCATATTATGATTTAAAGCCCGCTATTGCGTCGAATTTATTGAATTTTCTACCACATCTAACATAACATTTAGGAATTTTCTTCATTAGTAACGCTTACCGGTCTTCCACTTTTTGGTCGATCTTTCACACCTCCAGTGAAAATGCTGCAATGTTTTGGAAATATTTGATTTAGTTCTAGGTTCCCGATCTGTATGCAATTCATTAAAAATATTCACCACTTCGGTAAAACTCCGTGTTTTATCGCCGTATCCTATCATCATTAAAATTTCAATGCGCTCGGTATCTCTTAAACGTGCCATTTTTACGCGAAAATTGTTCACCAATTGTAAATGTAAGTTTTTTTTTGACATATCTGTTGTCAAGATGAAAAAAACAACATTGTTATGGAATAAATATTTTCTAAAGTAACTTGATGGACTAGAAAATTAATGAATGTAATAATTTATTTCAAAACGATATTTTAAACTCGATATCTTGAAAACGGTTAAGATTGGCTTTTTATGTGTTAACATTTTTTTTAGAATGTTGTAAAATTGAAATATTGAATAATATACAGGAGGTTCCATTTAAAATAAAAATAAACTTTTTTTTCAATGGCTTTTTGACTGACCCGTATTAGTTTATGTGCAGTGTAATAGATTTCTAAAAACCCTAAAAGTTTTGTATTTGCATTTTTCGCTAGCTATCCTTCTTTAGCAAATAATCGACCGTTTCCATACATAAAAGCGACCCTGTATAAATAGTTATGTGGTAGCCCCCTTAAATAATTTTCTAGTATTATTACCGTATTTTATAAGCCGTAATAATAACACAAAAATCTTGGACTTTCATCGTCATTAAGAACAGTACAAGGACCGAAGGACCGCGGTCAACCATAGTTAAAAAGTGTTAAAAAGTTAGTAAATTGTAACAGTATTACAGTACCATGACTTCTAAAAACATAGTGTAATGTTTCTACATAAATAATAATGTATATCAATATCCATGAGGAGAAAATAATAAATTCTGAAACAGTTTTATATGTAAAAAAGTGTCTATATTCTTGAAAGTTTGTGGTTTTCACTAAACATATCAATTTACATACCTAAAAAAACAGTCTCTTCATTGATCGGCACAAAGTTTCCCATCTTGACTCCTCCTCTTGCTCCTCTCGCCGCTGCCTCCCCGAAACCCCTGTGATGAGAGTCCTGACTCACTTCGTCACTACTATTAAAACTGTTAAAACCTTGCACACTATTAAAGCCCGTTAAATTACAATCTCTAATTTTAATTCTACAAATTAAAAATCTCTCGAATTACTAAAGTCTTCACTATTAAAGCTAAATTAAAGTCTGTCGATGACGTACTAGTGTCCGCATCCGGGAAAAACAAAAAGGGGATATTTCGATGGGGAGAGTCGGTGTTTTGATTGTAGGAATCGCTGAATACGGGGTTCAGTATTTCGGGTTCTGTGACGGTGAGGTTTGGGAAGGGTGTTGCGCCTTCGTAGACTATAAGTAGTGAGCTGAAATAAAGAAAAAATATTTTTAGGACAAAAGTCTTGGATGATGTATATTGGATAGATCTTGCAATATTTCGTTTCTCCAGAAAAAAGTAAGACAATTAAACAAGTCAGTTTTAGATTTGGGCATATTTAAAATTAAAAATTTGTAATTACATTTTTTATTAAATCTTAAATCTTTGATTTTACTTGGACCACAAATGCTCTATGGTTAAAATACAGTATACGGAAAAGCTAAGACATATGCCCAGCCTATCAGCCAAATTATCACATACATATTTTTTTTAATTTTTATGAATTTAGGACTTCCCGAAGTTGCCTTTTTTGTAACTGAATTCAAAATAAATATCATTTTCTAACAAATATTCCTGGATTTCAATTTTTAAACTTGATGAAGCTGGTGTTTTGTAGCAGGCGGCTGTGGTAGCTTGCGTTATCCTGACAATAACATTGTTGTTTGGAATATTTTTTTAAAAAATAATTTTAAAACCAGTTTCCAAAAAGTTCTGCACTTGTATCCTCATGATAATCCAAGCTAGAATCCCTAATATTCTTTGCAAACAACAGCAAGCAGTTTGGGACAAAACCGCATCTTCTGAACCAGCGTGTATTATGGTAATGCGTTTTCCTTTATTTGAATGTGCTTTCGTCAGTTTTGACTGGAATCAACCCATCCTTTGAATACTGTGGTGTGTGTATCGAATCATGTGTCATCAAGGTAAATTATGGATCTGTTTTCTAACCTATATCTTTTAATTTCTTGAAGGTAATCAAATCTCCAAGTGCGTAATCTTTGCGATTCCATTACTACTTGTCTTTTGTCTATTTTGCGGTATTTAAATCCCATTTTACAAACAACTCTATGGAGGGTGGCACGGCTAATATATTTATATTGGTTTCGTCTTCGTCTAGCTTCTTTTTCAGTTTATTCAAGGTAGGAACAACTCTGCTTTCATAAAGGCAAAAATCTTTTTCTTCTTATTAGGTCCTGATCACTATTGTCTATACGGTAAGATTGAAAATTACTACGTTTTTCTCTTTTGTTCAATCCTTCACTAATAATAATATCCCTTATCGATGAAATTGGAGTTTTTGTAAGTAGACATATTTCTTTTAAAGCTTCTTGTTTAATTAGTCCTGTACTGATTAAAGTTTCATACACATTTTTCACAACCTGTTTTGCATCTATTGACAAATGATTTCGACGCGACACAGTTATATTCTCGTAAAACAACTTTTTCGAAACGCACAGTTAAAACGGTTATTCAACACTGCACTTATATATTAGCCGAAATATTTATATACCAATGGTCAATACTCAAGAAATACCTGGACCACCCCGGCCATTATGATAATGGGTTTACCCAATAACAATAGGTAATATAATCGTTAAAGGTTTATTGGGGTACTGTCCGTCAAAAGCCATAGCCGATATACTTTGAGACAGAATATAACAATGCACTAAAAACTGTTATTCTGTGTGTATTATTGTTTTTTGCTTGCTCCTTGCAAGGCCAAATAAAAAATTAGTAATGGGCTTTGCTAGAGCACAATGGCCTTATTAGGAACATCTAGGATTCGCGAAAATATTCAAATTTAGGTTTTTAGTTATAAATACGTATCGAGAAAAGTAAAACAATGTATAAGTTCTTAATATCATTACTTTTTATCATGCTTTCAATAATTTTATCTAAATGTTTTGTTAAATAAGAAAATTGTTGTCACAGATATTATTTTTATTGTTTGGTCTTCTTAGGAACATATTTGGCGTTACAAAGAAGGCCCATTTGGTCGATTTAATATTTTCATTATTTCATCATAAAAGCTATAGATTTATTCGTTATCGATGTAATACTCAATAAAATTATTTTTAAAACATTTTCACTAATTATAAGAGTTTAATGTCTGATATTAATGAAAGATTTTTTTATGTAGCTTAAATAGAACAAGATATTTTGACTCTCACAACGTTAGTTTTAAGTTAAACGACTGATTGATTATATCGGCCTTGTTTGGAGCCTTGTTCCTTTTAAGGCCGTTTGGAATAGTTTAGTAAAACTTAAATTTAATAAATAATAAATAACTCTGCAATAAAAAAATGTTTTGAAGCTACATTATAAAACAAAATGTCACTTAATAATTTGTTTGTTTAATTTATCCGGTAAATGAAAGACTAATAACTGTTTATTTGTTATGATGGCCTTCCATGGTCCACCTACCTTAAATTATCAGAAAGAACGCAAAAAACCTTATCAGTATGTCGAAAAAACCAAAAATTACAAATGTTTAGTTCTTTTACTATTATTCTGCAGCGATGTTGTAAAGTTGTATCGGCTTAATTAAATTTTGAAACACTAGAAAGCAATTTTAATTTAATTAATAATATTACTTGTTAAAGGATGACCTTTGTGATAATAAAATTACTTACCAAGAATAAAACCTATAACAACTCTGTTTCTCAATTATCCTTCTTAACTGTTCCAATTTGGCTAAAACCTTTTTAATAACAAACACTCTTAGTCCACAATCGTTATCAAAAAACCTAAACAAGGCATTTTTGAGACCTTCTTCGTTGAGTTCCCTGCCCCAGTATTTGTCTTTCTTGTAGTAGTAATCTGTATCGGCTTGGTAAACCTGCATTCCACACAGCCTAAAAAAATACATAAATACAATTGAATTGCCCGTAAAAACATTAGAAAAGTAGATTTCCTAAAACTCTTTTAGCTAATACAAGGTACAGGTTCGTATAATAAGAACCAAACTGTGGTGTATTTAATGGCGTCTCTAGGATTTTCCAAATTTTTTATCTAAAACACACACTTTCAAATACATTTATGTAGCTTTGTTATCTTTAGGTTTTTTGAAAAAATATATTTAAAAAGATTGCATTTTAACGAGCTTTATACACAGTTAAAAAAGCCTCAACTTAGGAATCACCTAATATATATATATATATATATATATATATATATATATATATATATATATATATATATATATATATATATATATATATACAACAAAGGTAATAAATTTCTTGGGTATCGGTCGGAAATTTAATTAGAGTGGAAACACTTCTTAGTTTAACGAGCTTTCGAAAATATTTATTTCCTTCTTCAGGTCTACAATATGGAAAAAACATTACAATAAAAAGCAAATCTTTCTCAATTTTAGGTATACTTACAACTAAATGCATTATTTAGAAGTTGGTAACATCAACAACAGCTGAATTTTACAATGTATAGAAACAGGATATTAATAAGTTTTGAAAAATTCATATTAATGTTTCTCAGTTCTAAGCTGATACATTTTAAAATATTATAATTGTTATTAAATGTAAGACTAGTACAGAATGGATGGATTTCTATACCACTTTATTCGTTTCAGGGTCTTTTTAGTTTAACATGTATTTTTTTAAGTTTTTATTTTTTGGAATGCGAGTATAAGGTCCGGGCATATCTAGGTTAAAGTTAAGATATTGTAACTGGAAGATAGATTTACCAGTTGGTTAAGTTAGAAGTTAACTAATGCGCCTTTAGCACAGATGCCCAGTTGCTATACTGCATTCTAAAAATAAAGGCTTAAAAAGCTGCATGTTAAACTTCAAAAGACACAGCACAGACTCAAAGTATTTCATCTCATCCATCCATTCTGTACTAGTCTTGTTTAATGGCTAATTATAATATTTTAAAGTATCCTTAAGAAACATGTATAATTTTCAGAAACAATATATCTGTTTCATTGTAAATTCAGCTTTATTGTTGATATTTTCAACTTCAAATAACTGCATTTGTATGAGTACTAAAATTGAGAAAATTCTTTGCTGTTATTTTTTTCATAATGAACTGAAGAAGAAATAAACTTTCAGCATAAATTAAACACAGAAGTGTTTCACTGTCAACCTCTCCTGAACCATTACAAGAAATTTATTACGCTGTTGTTTAACTGGTCGGCCAAGACTTCCTCCTCCTTATTTATATATATATATATATATATATATATATATATATATATATATATATATATATATATATATATATATATATATATATATACAGGGTCACCACAGATTCGAGTGCATGCATGGGGATCTCGGAAACCGTAAGAGATACGAAGTCAAGTCAAATTATGGCAAAGTTGCGCATTTAGGTGCCCTAACAACATGCCTATTAGAAAGTTGTAAAATTCCGAGTACTTCGGAGATATCCGGAAAAAAACCGAAATTTGCTGATTTTTAAATTTTTGTTACGTTATTTAAAGAGATATGAAAAAGGAAACAAAGACACTCTCATGCCCTTTTTAAGCTTTACAAAACAGCGTTGGGAGGATTTTCTGTACGATGTTTCGTTTTCGTTAGACCATCATCAACTTTATTTTTAAATACGGACCTGGGTTTTTATTTAATTTTTAACCTCTTATAATCCCAAAATAACAAAAATGCTGTATAACATAATGTTATTAACAAATATGGAACGCCCCTATATAGAAAGATGTGGTCGCTTATCTTATAATTTATCATATGGAAAATATGTTTATTTAACAGAAAAATCTTAAGTGTTATACATCATTGTAATTAGGTTTAACTGCTTCAAAAAAATGCAAATAAACAATTGAGTGCCGCAAATTAAAAATCAGGTTGATGATGGTCTAACGAAAACAAAACGTCGTACGGAAAATTTCTAACGCTTGTTTTGTAGACCTTAAAAAGTGGCTGTCTTTGTTTTTCCATATCTCTTTAAGAATAATGTCAGAAAAAATTAAAACGAAATCAGCAAATTTTCAGGTTTTCGGATAAATCTGTCCAGTACTAGAATTTTACAACTTTCTACTCGGCATATTTATTAGGCACCTGAATGCACAACTTTGTCTAATTTAACCGACTTCGTATCTCTTACGGTTTCGAGATCCTCATGCATACTCGAATCTGTGGCACCCACCAATAATATATATATATATATATATATATATATATATATATATATATATATATATATATATATATATATATATATATATATATATATATATATATATATATATATATATATATATATATATATATATATATATATATATATATATATATATATATATATATATATATATATATATATATATATATATATATATATACAGGGTGTAAAAAGTATCATGCTCTACGATTTAAATGGGCGATAGTAGAGGCTCAAAAACAAGTCAAAAGTCTATATGACATATGTGTCTAAACTTGACAGATTTTTGTATACGATGTCAAAGTTAGAACTTCAGAAGAAGAATTATTTCCTAAAAATCTTAGAATTGAAAACTTTTTCTTAAACACTTATCAGTAGATTTATTTGTTAAAAAAATAAACAAAGTTTTAAAGGTTACAATCTACAAATAAAAAAAAATATGAATAATTTTTCCCCCAGTTAAAAAGTTAAAAAACAATTGGCAACAGAGCATCCTGGTGTCTGACGTTATGCTGACGTTAAATCAGCTGAAATACTGCTCACCGGCCGGCAGCGATAGTTTTGTTTGTTTTTAAATCGAAAAAATATGCCGATATGTTTTAAATTTACCACAAACGTAGTGCAAATGTACAAAAGATTTTTAAAAACGGAATGTGTGCAACCGAGAAATCTTATTCTTTAAGCAAAATTAAAAAAGTGCTGTTTTTAAAACATAATAATTGTTTTTTATAGTTTAAATTTTGATTTCTGGGAGTATCAATTTTATAAAGAATTAAACCTTTTTATGTCTTTTCTTATTTTTTGTTACTATTATGGCAGGAGCAGCTGGCTCTCCATAATAGTCTCTAAAAAAAAGTATAATTTTTTTTTTTAAAAATAATATATAAATATCTTTATTCTGGAGAAAAGCCAAATAATGTTTCTTTTAATATAATAATTGTTATCGGGAAAATATGCCAATGTTTAAATTTACCGCACAAACGTAGTGCAAATGTACCAAAGTTTTTAAAAACGGAATGTGTGCAACCGAGAAATCTTATTCTTTAAGCAAGAATAACAAAAGTGCTGTTTTAAAACATAATAATTTGTGTTTTTTAAAATTTATATTTAGCCTATTCTTTTGGTAAGTACAACTATTTTTTAATAACAGAAATAAAAACCAAACAATAATTATTTGTTGTTTTTGCTTAAATTTAATTTCATATTAAATATCAAAATAAATTACAAGAAGTAATTTTCATTATTTGTCTATCATAAATAGACATCTCCTTAAAAAAAATGTCTAGAAAACTTCATCGCAAAAAATCTTCCGATAAGATCGACTCGCATTCTATGGAAACAGGCGCGGTGTTGCCAGCACATTAAACTTTGAAAGGTCATAATTCGAAAACGATTAACTTTTGACCCATATGTTTTTGGCTTTTTCGACTTGTTTTGGGCTCCACTATCGTCCATTAAAATGATGAGCATCATACTTTTTTACACCCTGTATATATATATATATATATATATATATATATATATATATATATATATATATATATATATATATATATATATATATATATATATATATATATATATATATTTATATATATATATATATATATATATACATATATATATATATATATATATATATATATATATATATATATATATATATATATATATATATATATATATATATATATATATATATATATATATATATATATATATATATATATATATCTATATATATATATTTACAGGACGGTGGCTCCACAGTCGCCGGGAATTACCGGAGGTGATGCCCACGCGACCCCCGATATATTCAGTAATCGACGGTGAGTTTCTTATTATGTTTTATAGCGTTACTCTGGTTTATAAGAGTACTCATTTTTGATCCCTAGAGGGTACCTTATAACCGAGTCTACTGTATACATTACGTTGCTTGTTGTAATGTAGAAAATAACTAATTTTATTGTTTTTAAGTGTATATCCAATAACATTTTACTGCATTTTTTCTAATAAAACGATTATGTTTTTATTTAATAGTACAGATGTTTTTAATCAAAACCATATTTTTTTCCAGACTGACTTTATAATTATTAATCTTGGAAAAATTTTTGTAAAATCGATAATTTTGGCAACGCTGCAGGATCATTTTGTTATTTTTCGCACCTTTTCAAATATTTTCCGAAAAAGTATTTTCCACAAAACGTTACACTACATTTCTTAAAATTTTATTCGCATTGTTTACACACACTGAAAGTTTATTTAGTTCCAGTTATCCCGCCTCAAAGCTAAAATCAATATTTTTGGTATATTTATAAATCCACGGTTTATTTTGCTTTCTATGGAACTATTAATAAAGAAATATTATTACCTAAGCCCTAATAAAAATGTTTGTTTTCCGAAAAAACTTAAATTCATCCGTAAAGGTTTATTTAACTTTTTCGAAACTCGAAAAGTATTTCTTTGATATTTAAATCTATAAATATGTCAGTTTTAATGACATTTTTATGTAAAACAAGGTAAATCTACGCAGAGCTGGGTAGGAATCCAAAATAGGCAGGACAAATTCTGTACGAACGCCACTGTGTGGAAATAAAAAAAATGTGGTACACCAAAAAATGCTTCTTGATACATAGTACATGTATGCCAAATTTCATTAAAATATCTAAAGTGGTATTACAGATAATAATAAATGATTTATTTTTGAAAATTTTACCACCCTGTATCTCAAAAGTTAAGGACATACGTTCATATAAAGTTTTCTTCTTAAAATAGACCCAAAAATTGCTTCTCTAAATATTGACGTACAATTAGAAAACTTTGTATAATGTAAAAAATATTACCAACCATGATATTTTATTTCTCGTAAACAGTGGATTTTATCGATGTCAATCAAGAATACCTTTTTTTTAGTTTAAGGTTAAAACTATCCAAAAATAATATTGTTGAGCCTTGATCATACAGGGTGTTAAAAAAATTGCCATTATTGTGTCAGAGCTAGTCCGTCCCTGACAAACTAAATAAGCCAAATATGATTTAATGGGTTCATTTTAAGAAGACTTATCTATACCTAAAGTCCAAAATTTCTGTCAGTGACTCATTTAATACCGGCCACCCAACCGACGAAGCGGCTGATTAAAAATCTAACACTAGTAAGTAAATGATTTTTAAGCCTATGATATACTTTTCCGCTCAAATAACAGTGAACCGGCCAAGAGGCTCATCGCCATGTTGTCATAATTCGCAAGAATAAACCACCAGCCAGCGATTGCATTTAAAATAGCACGCCAATATGTATTGAAATCATTGTTATCGGGAAGACAATAAAAGTGGCAACACACATTCCTTAGTTTACAACTTGAAGAGACTTGAAAATAAGCGTATCGACAGGGTTTTCGTGCTGTTCGATGATTTGATTTAGTTATTATTGATTATGGACAGATTTTGTAAGTTTAAATTTGAATTGCTATACAGGGTATTTTCTAAATATTATAAATTTCTAATAATTGTAGTATATAGATATTGTTTTGTGCCAATTTTTTAATAGTTTATCTTATTTGTGTATGTAATTGTATATAAAGCTTTAGTGTTGTTAAAGTGCTTCTAATTCTGTAAACTATCAATATTAACCAACCTTTAACTAGTCATCGCCTATAAAAAAAACTCCAGTTAACGTTAAAAGAACGGAGCATGGTTAAAAATGTTTACCATGGGTTCGGGAACGAAATCTAGAACTAACCACTTTTGGATGCTGCAGTATATTTAACAAATTAATTCGCGTACTGCGGTATTCAGAGTTTTAAAAAATAAAAAAGATCAATATTAGTAATTATGCGGATACTGGAAAATGCGATTTTTTCGCTATTTTTTTTACACACTTTACTTTTCGATTGTTAAACATGAATCAGAGGCTGTTTTTGGCTGCCTCTGCCACAGTCATTAAAAAATAATAATAATTGAATTGTTTAATTCCACAATTTGACATATTCCTTTAAATTCTGTCATTTGCACGAAAACATATTTAAAAAAACTCTAATATCTTAATATTAAAAAAAACCTTAAAAAGTCAGGAAAAACCTTAATTTTGTTAAAAAGTAGGTAAACGTTTACGTCCAGAAATTCAACTCAGAAATTCTAAAAATGTTATGTTTGCCAGGTTGTAATAGTTTTCTTTATGACATTTTTATAAAGGTATGCAAACCTTGCTTCGCTCGACCACAATGTTTGATCAAATATATTCTCGATATGGAAATCCTAAATATGGAACACGAAAAGACCCGAAATAGTTATTGGATTCTGCACAAACTCTTGATCCTAAACTTTTCGTGTTCCTTATATAGTGGATATTTTTGATGAAGCAATGCGTGTGAATATCGTATATTTAATATTGAGTTACAAGATCGGTGGTGAATTATGAATGGTGTAACTTGGAGTTGTCTATCGTTCTGTTTTCATCTTTTTTAATTTATATTAAGACTGAAATTTTATTATTTTTTCATGTAGCAAAATAAAATCGGAAAAGGTAAAATTAAAGTAAAAAATATTTTTTTTCGAAATACTTTGAAATCACAAAAAACCTCAAATTTGTGTTCTATGACCTCAAAATAGGAGGTGTAAAATTAAGCAAAATTACACAATTTTCATTAATCCGAATATTACCAAAATAACATAGGCTTGTTAGTAATTTAAAGGATTGATGAAAATGTGAGAAAATAACTTTTGCTTGTAAAAAATGTTTTCATGTTTTGACGAGAATTTTATCATTTATTTTCTAAAATGCATACGCCACTGGAATTGATTCACACTATTTTACACAACCCGGGGCACTCTAAAAGCGAGCGATGCGTCATTGATAGAAATTTTGGACTTGAAGTATAGTAGCCATTATATTAAAAAAATATTAAATTACGCCTAGTATTTTTAAAGTTATTTAAACAATATCATTTTTTTTTTGTACCCGTTGGTCAAAATTTCGCTTTTAAAGGCATTTTCACAAAGACTTCAATGACTTACCTTACTCCCAAACTTGCAGATGTACTAGCTGCACACTTGGCCAATTGCTTACTTCTTTTCTCGGCAGTGGCATCATCTCCATGTTGCCTCGTGCCCATTTTTAAGTCCAATATACAGGGATGTACGAAATGTGAAGTGATGTTCTCCAACATAAGAAAATATTGCTTGTTCGAGTTGTCCGATTGTGAGATGCTTTTGATCACGTCTTTCGGGGTGCCTGTGTGGTGGATTCTCATTCTAAAAATAAAAATTGATAATAAATTTAGAATTATTTTACATATTAACTATTTATGTAAATTGTTATACCCAAAGTCCAAAATTTCTGTCAGTGACTCATTTAATACCAACCACCCAACCGACGAAGCGGCTGAATAAAAATCTAACACTAGTAAATGATTTTTAAGCCTATGATATACTTTTTCAGCTCAACTAACAGTGAACCCGGCCCAAAAAGTTTTGTATCGTCACGTTGTCATAATTCGCAAGAACTAAGTCACCAGCCAGCGATTGCACTTAAGATAGCACGCCAATATGTATTGAAATCATTGTTATCGAGAAGACAATAAAAGTGGCAACACACATTCCTTAGTTTACAACTTGAAGAGACTTGAAAATAAGCGTATCGACAGGGTTTCGTGCTGTTCAGTGATTTTATTTAGTTATTATTGATTATGGACAGATTTACAGTTTTAAATTTTAATTACTGTACAGGGTATTTTTAAATATTATAAATTTCTAATAATTTAGATATTGTTTATGAATTTTATAATAGTTTATTTTATTTAGTGTATATAATGGTGTATATAAAGATTTAGTGTTTTTAGGAGTGCTTTGCTAATTCTGGCTTCTCATCATAGCCAACCTTTAACTAGTTATCCGCCTACAAAAAAAACTCAGTTAACGTTAAAGTAATAATACAGAATAATGGTTAAAAAATGTTTACCATGGGATTCAGGAATGAAATCCAAGAACTAACCACTTTGGATGCTGCAGAGATATATTACCTTTAACAAAAGTTTTCGCGTACGGTATTCAGAGTTTTAAAAGGCAAAAAAACAATATTAAGTAATTATTCGGATACTGGAAAATGCGATTTTTTTCGCTATTTTTGCACACTCTTTACTTTTCGATGAATCAGAAGCTGTTTTTTGGCCGCCTCTTATAGTATTTAAAATAATAAAAGGATTGTTTAATTCCCATTTACGACATATTCCTTTCAATTCTCTATCATTTACTGAAAAACATATTAAAAACTCATACTATTTTAATATTACGCACATTCACTTAAAAAGTATGGAAAAAAAAAACTTAATTTTAATAAAAGTAGGTAAAACTTTTACATCGAATTCAACTCGAAATTCTAAAAATGTTGACCGCTCTGTTACCAAGTTGTAAAAGTTTTCTTTATGACATTTTATAAGGTATGCGAACCTTGCTTCGCTCGACCCCTGTGTTTGATCAAAAATATTCTCGATATGGAAATCTAAATATGGGAGGTGGAACACAAAAGACCCAAAATAGTTGTTGGATTCACAAGCCCGTGATCAGGAAAAGCAATGAGCCCACTTCTCCGCAAATGGAATGAGCCCTTTGATGAAGCAATGCGATGTGAATATCGTATTTAATATTGAAATTGCGGGATCGGTGGTGAATTGGCAATTCGATGCAACTTGGATTGTCCATCGATTTCTTTTACATCTTTTTAATTTATGTTAAGACTAAAATTTTATTATTTTTTTCATGTAGCAAAATAAAATCAGAGAAAGGTAAAATTAAAGTAAAAATGTATTTTTTTTGAAAAAACGATAAAAAATATAAAAAAACTCAGTTGTATCTTCTATGACCTCAAAATAGGAGGTGTGCAAATTAAGCAAAAAAGTGCATTTTCATTAATCCAGATAATACCAAAATAATATAGGCTTGGTATTAATTTAAAAGGTTGATGAAAATGTGAAATAACTTTGCTTGGCAAAATATTTTCATGTTTTGACGAAATTTTATCATTTTTTTTCCCTAAAATGCATACGCCACTGGAATTGATTCCCCTGACCCCCAAAACCCCGGGGGACTCTAAAAGGAGCGGTGCGTCATTGACGAAATTTTGGATTTAAAAAGAGAATATGAAAAACCCCTCAAAAATATAATTATAATAATATAACGCGTAACAGTATATTAAAAATTTAAAAACAGAAATGGGTAGAAATCGGGGTTTTTTGGGAAACAAAAACCCGAAATAATTCCTTTTAGGGACCCCCAAAAGGAAACAAATTAATTTGTAAAAATGGGGTCCGTAATCCGGTTTCCCCTTTTATAATTTTAATCCAAAACAATTCATTTTTAAAATGATCCGATTTTTAAAAGAATCGATTCTTTATATTTCTAATTTGAGACAAATTGGTTTATAAATTTTAAAATTCACCCTTTTTTAAAAAAGCCAATTTCCCCAAAATTTTTTTCCCAAGACTATTAATTTCAGATTTTTTAACTAGAACCCCTTTTTAAAAAACCCTTTTTCCCCCAAACTGAGGCAAATAGGTTTATAAATGCCAAAATTTACCATTTTAAATTTCCAAATTTTTACCTAAGATTCTTAATCAACATCCCATTGATTTTCGGAAAGAAAGATAAAAAATTTTAAAACATCTCTCTATTAAAATTTTTAAATAAGAAAACACACCTAACTTGTGGCTTTTAACCAAAATATGTTGATTTAACAACATTTAAATGAAAAAAAAATTTCCCAAAACCCCCGAAAAGACAAAAAACAAAGACAGTTTTTTTTCTCGATCTTAATAATTAAAGGGACATTTTATTTTTTACTATTCAAGGGGGCTTAAAAATGAATTTAAAATTTTAATGAATTTTTATATTTCGCAAGCAAAGAAATTATTAAACAGTATTGTGAAACTTTCTGTAAAATTACAATAAGATGTCCCATTTACAGGCCTGGATTTGGGGAAGGACAGGCAGGGCTACTGCCCCGGGGCCTCCACAATAGTCTTAAAATATTTGTTTTGAGCACAAGAATAATTTTACCTTCAAATTTCGGTCAGTGATATTTTATATATTTCTTAATTGAAAATGCTTACAAATTAAACTGTTTTTTTTTGTCAAAAATATTTCGTTGAGGAGGCTGTAACTTTTTTTCTAATAATATTAAAGGGGTCT
>JAHBCN010013163.1:0-25119 GCA_019359885.1 Listronotus oregonensis
ATTTGGGATGCTTTTTGGGGGCTTTTTTTGGGTTTCACCTAATCTTTTTAACGATTTTTTGTTCTTGACTCCTTGTCCATTTGTGGGGTTTTCCCCTTATGTAGGGTTTTGGGGATATATTTGGAAGCTCACAGCTCTTTTTTCTTTTGGGGGTTTAAAAGGTCCCCCATGTTTAAAAAATTTTATCCCTTGTTTGGGTTTTCCTTTTGATTTGGGGCGCTTGCAAAAGAATCATAAACGGGGTTTTTCCTTTTTTGCCCCATCTTTGGATTTCTTTTCAATCAAAAAGCAACTAAGGGTCTTTCCCCCAAATAATTTATGTAGCATATTTTTCGTTGACCCGGCGGAAAATCCAATGATTTCTTTACCGTTTTCTTTAATGGGGGAACCCTTTTGCACTTTATTTCCTTTTGGCCCCCGTGGGGCGGTTTTAAAATAAATTTTTTGTTTTATTTTCTTTAAATTTATATTTCATGTCGTTCCCTTTAAAATTAACCGGGGTATTCCAAAAAATTTAAAAATTTGTGCCTTTTTTTTTTAAAAATTTTCCTTTTCACGAACGTTCCGAAAAATTTTCGAATTACTGGCGCGAGTTGATACTCGTGCTCAATTGAGTATTTCTAAATACTTAAGTTTTATTATTCCTTACTGATTTAAAATTATAAATGATTATTAATGAATTATGCCCTTTTTTACATTTTCTTTTTGCCTTACAAACAATTGGTATCAACCTTTTATAATGACTTTTATTAATACATAAAAGAATTAAAATTTTGGCCGCTTTAAAGGTTTTACTTTAATTTCGACGCAGATTTATATTTGAAATTCGGTGCATTTGTGTGCCAATTGAAAAGAGAAAAAATTGTTTTTGAACGCGTTGATACGTATATGAACTCTGTGTTTTATTAATACTTCGCCCTTATATTTGTTTATTTATACACAGGTTGTCCAAATAAACAAATGAGATGGCCAAGAGGAAAAGCAATTGGCGGAACAACCTTAATAAATTTTATGATCCATGTAAGAGGAAATCCATTAGATTATGAAAAATGGAAAAATTTAGGAAACCCTGGCTGGGGATACGAAGATGTTTTGCCTTATTTTAAAAAACTGGAGGATTCGAGAGTGAAAGTAGGTAACACCCCCTTTTTTATTTGTATCAACCTATTATCTTAAAAAAAAATTCTGACAACTTTTATCTTAATGCAGGAATATATTTTTTAATTTATAATATTATTTTAAATTTATATTTTAGATTCAAGATACTGCTTATAGAAACAAAGGGGGACCAATGACAGTATCAGATATACCTTATAGAACAGAGGCTGCCGACGCTTTTGTACAAGCTGCTCAACAAGCTGGGTATCCATACGTAGACTATAATGGAAAAGATCAAATGGGTGTAAGTAAGGATGTCTGTAAAAACCAAAAGTGTAAACTTTTAAATTTAATAATATGACTCACATGTTAAGCCATAAAAGCGTAAGGCTATTAAGGGGGCTTTTAATTTAAAAAAACTTCACTATTTAGTCTTCTTACTAAATGTCTTTAAGATAGGATGGTGAACACACACTGTTGCAAAAACACGTCTGACAATGTAAATGCTATATTCCATAGCCATAGCTATGCTAACATTCCTTACTCAATTTTTATAAAATAATAAAAATCTATTTTAAACCAGCAAAATTCCTAAATAATCTGGACGTCACTGGACTACTAATCTGTAAATAGCTAAACAAACAAAACAAGTCAGAATTTTGTTGGAACAAAGCACGCCAAGACGATAAAAAACGGTTGCACATCTAATCGAAACTTTTAATTTAGCGCGCCAAAAAAACAGCTGCTTAAGGTGTTTTAACGACGAAAAAGAGAAGGGTAAAGGCTGGTTCCCACCTAAGCAGCATGGAGCAGCACCTCACAGCGCAGCACAGCAAAATGCTGCCTATATTTGTTTTCATGTAATTAAATGATTCCGTTCCCACCTAAGCAGAGCGTTGCCGCGCATCGCAGCACAACGCCTCGCAGCATAATTTTAGCCTAGTCGTCCACTGGAAGCGAAAACAAGCGGCTACGAGCTCACGCGACACGAGCGTCAACAAGGGGCTATAAGACAAGCGATTTCGTGCTACAGGAGTCATCCACTGGCGGCGGCTGTTCACACTGTTCAGTAGCGACAGAGTAGCGAATTAGAGTATGTTTGCTTTTATTGTGTTTCTTTCGTTTTGTGTTTATTATTGCAATTTAAAATGGTTGCAGAAGATGCATATTTCTAAGAAATTCCAATAAGGCTTCAAAGAGTCCAAAAAAGACGAGAGGGAAATACGAATGGACCGTGATAATAAGTTTACCGGTCTCTTTCATTTTTACACTCACAACAAAATGTCAAAACTATATAAAAAAATAACCAAAGCAACCTAGCTGACTGATGTTCGCAGACTAAATATAAAAAAAATCGTGCGGCTACGAGCGAAAATCCTGTCCTGAGGGGATCTGTCGCGCAAATACGCCGCTCGTAGCCGCCCTCTCAAAGTTTCTAGCAATAAGCCTAGTCTTCCACTGGAATCAAAAACAAGCAGCTACGAGCTCACGCGGCACGAGCGTCATTGCTGCTTGACGAACAAGTGGAAATCACAAGGCGCCAAAGCATTTCTTGCTTATTTGTTTGTGGAAGAAAGAAGTAGGAGATGATAAACAGCGTATAAAATCCACCTTATTCGATTCTTGCACGAAAAATATCATGTACCCAATATTTTCGTTTTTTTCTCTTTTACTTTTTTTATTGCATATAGCTACTACAACTGGCAAGTTGTCTGACGACGATGATGAGGTTGGGTTCATTTTACTTTAATAAAACAATTTAACTGATGAGGTGCATATTACATTGCTGCTTTGCTTAGCCATGCTGCTGCAGAATGCTGCTTAGGTGGGAATGATGTGTGAAAAACTGCTGCAAACGCTGCGCCTAGTCGCGCTGCAAAGCGCTGCTTGATGCTGCTTAGATGGGAATCGGCCTTAACGCGTCGAGAGAGTACGAACCACGCACGCTAGAAAAAGAAAGTCAGTAGGACAATTGGCAGGATGAGATAGGCCTATTTTCTGAAAGTCTCTTTGTTTCTTACAAAAGGAACGTAAAATTTCTTTAACATTTTAAAAAAATTACCAAAATTTCTCTTAAGTATTTAATTTAAAAAATTGTAGTTTTTCTATGGTAATATAAATATTACTGTCTTTGTGTTCTAAACCAAGAAATTTGTCTAGCATATCTTTTTCTTTGAGCAATTCCTATCATAAGGTTTCGTACAAAGTGTACATTTTTCTCAGCTAGTAAATCTATTCTAAAAATTTCTCTGTCTCAATTATAAATTAACACATTTTACATAAGGTTCAAAGGTAGCCGGAAAGTAAATTGTGATAAAAGTGACTTGAAAAACTATAGTGGTGATTACAAAGTGATTGGTGAATGGTATATTAGGAAAATAGCTGATTAATCAAGGTTAAATCTTAACTTTTTAATAATATAACTTGTCAATAATTTATACCAAGTGTCACAGGAGTGACAAGTGATACGGGATGTCCCAAAACTTGTAAATATTTTCTAAATTTGACTAAAAGTATTCCGACTTCTCTTGTTTTATAAAACAATTTCTAATTGTGTTGTAACGTCGTTATATATTTACACTTTATAGATTACGCAGTTGGGTAAGCGATTCGATTTTTTTAGTGAAATATAAATAATTTCCTATGCTAAATTCAAGTGAATTTTTGCGCCAATTTCAAGGGCAAATTTTGTAATTTTTCTTTTCTCATACTTTGTAAATTGAAGCCATTTATAAAAATCTGAACATCCGGAATAATGTCAGTAGATAGTAGTTTAATAATTGTGTATATTTGTAGATATTGACTTGATTTGCTGATACGCCTCATTGGCGTATCACACTATATTTTGTGTTGTAGTAAATTGTATATTGTTTGTAATTAAAAACTTGTGTACAATTACTTTATTCGTTGTGTTTTAAAATCATCACTTAATCCTCAGTCGACAGCAGAGTCGGTCGGCAACTACTTATAGTGCGGAAGTGCAACGATTAAACGTTTTTCCACCGCATACTTTTTTAAATATAACGCCTGCAAAATTAATATTTTTGACATTATAGAGTATAAAACTAAAACGATTTATCAACTAGCACAACAGTTTATCTCACTTAAAACACCTATATAATATTAGGGCAAAAAATCCAAAAATATTAACCTTTTTAAGAGCTAAGATCTAAAACTTATACCAAGCTATGTCCACTCTTTTTTGACTTGGCAAGTTTTTTTATTAAGTGATCTGTATTACCATCTTTTTTCATAAATACGGGCAGTTTTTTTGTTAAAACAGTTAGTAAAAAATTTGCCAAGTCAAAAAAGAATGAAACAAAATTGTGGACAGAACTTGGTCACTCAGTATTTTGATAGATAGATTTTTCTGACTTTAATGAATAAAAAATGAAGGTTGAATGTCTCCAGCATTTTTGTTTATAAAACACCTTGTTAGTAATTTAATAATATATTTGCAATTTTACTGAATAGTGACATAAAATTACCGTTGTTCTTTTTTTATTATTTTAGGTGTCTTATATTCAAGCCAGTACGAGAAATAGTAAAAGTGGAGCGTAGAAAAAGCATACCTTCGACCTGTAAGAGATAGAAATAATCTGAAAATATTTACAAATTCTAGGGTTGTTAAGATTTTGATAGACAAAACAACTAAAAGAGCTAATGGTGTAGTTTTTGTAAGGTAAAAGTAAATCAATTAAAAAAATTTTATATCAAAAGCCATGGTACTTTATTTAATATAAAAATTTCAAATTTTTGCATTTAGATCTATTTACCAAATTTAAGAATATTAGCCAAATGATATAGTTAAGTGTTCATCAGAAATTACAGAAATAAAAATAGGTTTTAATAATTATAGTTATAACGGAAAAAGTGATTTTTAAATTTTAGTTAAATGCAATAAACGAAATATATTATTTATATTTTTAGATACGGAAGATATTATACAGTAAAAGCTAGAAAAGAAGTCATTCTTTCAGCTGGTGCTTTTCATTCGCCTCAGCTGTTGATGCTTTCTGGTGTAGGACCAAAACAACACCTAGAGGAACTTGACATACCAGTGATTCAGGATTTACCGGTTGGACAAAAACTATATGATCATATTACTTTTGCAGGTAACGACAGGAACATTAAAAATCATTTTTCTACCACGATTGCACGGGTATGATCTAATTTACAAGAGCTCGTGCTTATGGTTAAATAATGCATTATATCATCATTATCTAAAATTATGATAAGTTGAAAAAGCAGCTAGTCGCACATCGGACGCACAGCAAGTAAAAATTAATTTACAGAGTGAGCACTGCAATTCGTTTTGAAACAAGATTTTTAGGTAAGGTGGAATAACATTGCGCGAATCTTTCCTCGCGCATCAAATGGTCTTGTATAAACTTATCCACACCTCTGAGTCATGATGCTCAAGAATAATGCAGGGCAAAGTAGCACTTGGCTTTAAGTCCGAATAAAAGGTGTTTTCCTCTGCTACCTCGCCAAGTTAAGATTGACTTTATGATAAACCAGGAGCAGTTAATTTAATTAAAAAATGGTAAAACTAATATCTTGCATCTTTACTTGTTAACTCGCGCAGTCCAGTCCAGCTTCGGGTAATGTTATTTCGCCTTTAATGACTGATAAGGCAACTTATAATCGTATGCCAAAGTAAAGGCTGCACGAAAAAAAACATGTGGCTTTTAAATAAGTTTGTATTTTAATATTAACAGCACAATTTAAAATAAAAATATATTTGATATATTTTGTAAAAGATCAAAAGTTAAAATTTAAGGTACTAGTTTACTTTAGAAGCCTAAAAAGCACTAATTAAAAAAAAATTCAACTATTTTAATAAATAAAAACATAAATTATTTTTTATAATATTATATAATTTTTTAAAAATTTTCATTTTTTAAAAAACATCCACGGAGCGTCAAAATGGTGCCTCTGAAAAAAAGCTGTCCCATTGTGGACAGATAATCTTCAGATCGACAAGTCTAAAACAAAAAAACAAATGGTTTTTTAAAAAGGTGGGTCTCTTACAAGCCAATTTACCATACTTATTAAAAAATCTAAAAACAATAAAAAATGGCGGACGTTTGAAAAAAAAATCATCCGATTTTTCCACTATTTTGGTTCTGTAACGATTTCTTTGCCAAATTGTGTTACAAAACATCTCAATAAACAAAACGCGACAAGGTTTTTTAAAATCGGTTCAATAGTTCCGGAGAAAACTGTCCGCAGTTTAAAAAAACTCGAAAAAACGCGTTTAAAGTTTTTGTTCATTAAATGTATTAGCTAAGAGCAATGAGCTAACATCATAGATAGAGAAAGCATTTAATTCATAAACGCAATCGGGAGCTGCGCCCAACATGGTTTTGTTTATTATTGGCGATAGAATGGTACAAGCATAGTACTTATTTGTGAAATGATAATCCAGGAATCATATCCGTCACTTTACACACTTGGCACTGCCTTACCATTTTAATTTATTAAAACTACTTACACAAAACTAAAATTGATACAATTGTCACAAAAATTACCCAAACAACAAAAAACATTTAAACTAAAACGCCATATTGAATGTGTCATCTGTCGAGCGAAGCTGAAATTGGCGGAAGTACGCTTCTACGAAAAATCCGCTGTTGCCACGTTGTCGCGCCTTTATTAGTAGCTGTCCAAAAAGAAAATAGTATTTTGACATTATTACTTTTCTGTGTTATACTTTATAGTAATAAATATAACAAATATCATTCACAGTTTAAAATACAATAGTAGACCTTATTATGATGTAATTTTAGGAATAAATTAAGTAAAATTTACTATCAAGTAAATGAAACAGAAAGATACTTGGCAGCCACGCTTTACAACAAAATAGTATCTGTAGTAATCATTTTCGCGGGTTTTGGTGGATTTTATTGTTTCGAGTAGGTACAGAGGTTCATTCATTGCTAAGCAGAACCTTAGAATGTGCGTTTATGATGCCACGCTTATGCCAAATCGATGCTTTCTCCAGTTAAACTAACAGCTCATTGGCTAAGAACATGCCTACACTTTCACTTATTTTACAGTGTTAGAATTTGAATTTTTTAAAAATATTTTAGGAAGTAATTTTTAAAGGTCCAAGGATGTGAAAAATGCAAAGAAATAAAAATCGATTTTTTGAAAATTCTAAAGTGGACTAATACCTTAAAATTTTAATAACACATTTTTTGTTAAAATAAATTTTTATATCGATTAGTTGATTAATAAACCTCTATTATATTATTTTTAAATACTAGAAATTATTTCAGCTAAGTAACATATATTTTTTTGTTTTAGGGCTTAATTTTATAGTTAATCAATCAATTACATTTAAAGCAGACATATATGTTAATCCACTAAATATAGCAAATTATCTTCTCAGAGGTCAAGGTCCCCTTAGCATTATTATAGTAGAAGCTATTGCATACCTCAGGACTAATGTTTCCAGGTAAAAGAACTCGACACAATATTACAAAATAGAAAGTTTTAAGGTTAAATATTTTTCATGTTAAAAAATGTTCTGTCCAGTTTTTATTTAAAAATTTTTACTTTTTAATTGGTGTATTGAACTTCAGGCATGACTTCCGAAAATATATAACTTGTCCAACTATCATAATTTTGGTAAACGATAGTTTTTGACCAAATAATATATATCTCTCATGGTGCCATATAGTCAAGGCAATGAAGCACTTAAAAGTTCAAAGGATTTTTTTGCACTAAGACAAATCGCACTGCAATTACCCTCGAACTACAGAGGTATAAATCTCTTAAGCACTACACTAAAACTGACATACTTAGCAGATGAACAACAAGGATTCAGATTGGGTAGATCTTGCACAGACGCGATTTTTACCATAAGACAGATCACAGAAAAATCAATTGAATATAACAGACCAGCATACATGTGTTTTATTGATTTAGAAAAAGCGTTCGATCGCGTGCGATTATAAGGGAACAAACAATGAGGGCAACAAGAATAGCAGCATGTTTAAACGGCACAATATGGCAAATAAGAATATTAAAATAGAAAACAAATCAAGAATCTATAAGGCAACAGTGAGACCAACCATGACTTATACCGCAGAAACAACCAGTTAAACATGCTCTCAAGAAGTTTGAATAATAAAATGTCTTAAGAGGTTCAACTTTTGATGAATGAGATCCAACAAAATCAAAAGGCTACGAAAATCGAATTTATTTAGCGAGACAGTTCGGTGATTCCACCCGCCCGATGGAAGTTAATAACTGTCCCAATGACACATACGGGGCAGGATGCACAAATTTCAAGCCTACATTGTGAACGAAACTTGAACAGTCGATTCAGTTGTACAGGTGTTGGGATGTTTTCGACGGAATTGATTCAACGCTAAACCACCATAACATTTTCGGTCGCATTTCGATTGTGAGGAAAACCTCGGAGTGGTCCAGTTTCAGGTTCGGAAGTTTCGATGCAAATTTGAATTCACGATACAATAAAACCCCGTGTCGAGATTCCTTCCGCTGAATTTGTTGCTCGCTAATATTCAGTATCTGACACGGCGACAAGGTTCGCCTTTCCGTTGAAGCACCGCCTCGATATTATAGTAGCACACCGGGCACGGCTATATTGATGGATGGCCCCCAGTGAACACCGTCTGCCATTGGGTGTGGTTACGAATCCACCTTAAACTGTAAGTTCCATCTGACTGACAATACCAAGATATTAATGGGGGTAGTCCAGAAGTAGTAGTTATTTGTATAACGTTCGTGGTGGCACTATCGCGTTGTGTAAATAGTGTCCTGAAATGTTATATCCGCATGTTTTGGTGCTTGAACAGCGTAAAAGAAATTGGGGAATAAAATGGATCAAAAATCTTATAACAACAAAAATATTTGACCATTGTAATAAAACATAAATTTGTTATAATATCAATTTAAAAAATGTAATTAATTAAAAATGATGCTGGTATATCAAACACGTAATTAATAGACAATTTTTTTAAACTAAGATTTATATATGCATTTACCTAAAATTATTAAGCAAAAATATTTTCCAGAGATTTACCAAATTATCCAGACATGGAGTTACTAATGATCGGAAGCAATATGGCTGGAGATTATGGTCTTGTATTTAAGGATGTACTATGTGTAAGCCCAGCACTGTATAATGCGTTTTGGAAAGAACTGGAACCACTGAATGCGTACCAGGTAAAAATTTTCTTTGTTCCAGTTACCTACATCAGGAATATGCGTTGTTGAATATGTTTAATATAAATTTATTCAACAAAACAAAAAAATATATTTTAATTTAAGTGTAATATAAATTTTCTTCTTTCTTTTAACGTATTTACGATTTACGTCTCTAGTATTAAAAAATACAGGGTGAGTCAATGAAAACGAAACAAGGCCGATTTCTCATATCTATGGTTGGTAGGAAAAAATCGCTCGATTTTTATTTCAAGGGGGACCCTGTCACTTTAACCCCCTAGGGGGTTAGAGCTTTACTCCTAAATCCCTAAATGGGAAAGGGGGTCGACTGACCTCATTTTAAAGATCATTGAATCCTCCTTTCAACGCTTTTTAGTTTTTTGAATTTGATGCAGTAGTTTTCAAGAAAATACGTTTTATAAACATAACCGGCCTAAAATCGAAAGTAATGCTTTTTCACTTTTAGTACTATTTTTTATTTAGTATTTTTGTTTCTAAATCCTGGCCTATACAACTTAAAAAGTAAGGAAGTATTAAATGTTACTTTTTTATTACTCAATAAAATGCGGATACTTTTTACTTACGCTTTAAAATTATAAAAGTATTGTCAGTTTCTTTTTAGAATATTATTAGTCCAAGGTTAGCAGTTATTTCTACTCTGGAATTCGATGCTTGTGTAAAAAATTATAAATAATGCAGTTAGTTTTTTATCTTTCTTGGGAACCTATTTACATTTAATTCATGTAAATTTAGTATCTCACAGGATTTTGTCTGTGATTTTTCCTGCTCTAAATGGTTTACTCAACGGCGGAAAGAGCATCGATAATTGAACTTTATTATGAAAACGGTAGGTGCGCTAATAGTACAGCACAGTTATTTTAATGAACTAAATCCAGATAAGCATGTCAACCAGTAATATTATTGAACTAGTAGACAAGTTTAGGGAGACAGGATCTGTGGAAAATCAAAAACGAATATTTCCAAATCGATTAGTGGGAAACGAAACAATGCAAATTGCTGTTTGTTACATGTGGGCGTTTGGAAGATATTTAGAAAAAACGGTTTAAAGCCTTTCCATGTTCAACCGGTTTAACATCTTCAAGAAGGTGATTATGTCTTAAGGGTTCAATTTTGTGAATGGATCCAACAAAATCAAGGCCTACATAAATACATTTTATTTAGCGATGAAGCTTAGTTCACCCGCGATGGAATTAATAACTGTCCCAATGAACATCGGTGGTCAGATGAAAATCTTCATGCCACATTTGAACGAAACTTTTAACATCGATTCAGTATTAATGTGTGGTGTGGAATGCTCAACGACCAGTTATTTGGTCCTTTTGTATTGAATGAGCGTCTTACTGGAGGTGGATATTTAGGGTTTTGGAAGATCATTTAACACATATGTTGGATGATGTTTCGCTAATTTTTCGACACCGAATGTTATTTCAGCACGATAGAGCCCCGCCTTATTTTAGTCGGCGCCGACGGGTGCGTTGGATTGGCAGAGGAAGACCTCAAGCTTGGCCACCGAGGTCACCAGACCAAAACCCACTGAATTATTGCCTCTAAGGGTGGATGAAATCACTAGTATACGAAACACGAATAAAAACCATGGAAGGACTCCACAATCGAATTTTTAATGCAGCAAATTTCATTATAAACAATCCCCAAGTAATTCAACCGCAACACGAGCGATTAACAAACGAGCTGCAGCTTGTATTGAAGTTGGTGGGGGTATTTTTGAAAACATTCAAAATTATTGGAATTTTGCTCTTTTACTAGTATTTGATTGTGTTGCTTTTAAAATAAAAATAATTACAAAAAACTTTAGAACTGATTATTTCAGAGACGGTTAAGAATCGGATTAAAACAAACATATGGATTAATTTCTCTTATTTTGACCTTCTAAACATGTTTCCAAAATATTTCCCTTTCCTCCCGAAACACTCTGTATACCCTTTACAATGATGGGTTACACTGGGCGTTGCCAGTTGACATATCAAAGTGAGGTTAGCGGAGGTGTGAAGATGATTGATAAAACTTTATTAAATATGAAATTAGACTTCTGTAAATCTAAGCCGACGTGCTTTTTTAAAAGATATTTTGTATACACATTTTTATACACTCCTGGGTCTCATCGATAGTAATTATATGGATTGAAGGAAATTTACATAATTAGATTATAATAAGTGATATTTTATAATATGTATTTTTTAGATACTTCCAATGTTAATACATCCAAAATCTTATGGATACCTCAAGTTAGAATCAAAAGATCCATTTAAAGCTCCCAAATTCTTCCCTCGTTACTTTACAGATAAAGGAAATGAGGATATTAAAACATTTATTGCAGCCATAAGAGAAATTATTAGAATAAATGAAATGCCTGTTTTGAAAAAATACGGAACAAGGTTGTATGATAAACCGCTGCCAGGTATGAATATAAGCCCTAAAATAGCATCCTCATAAGCAAAGTAGTAGTATAATTTTATATTTTTATTATATTATTTCATGTGCAAGTTTGTCCATAGTTTTGTACAAAAATCTCATTTTTATAAAATAAATAGTCTATATTTTCTACATTATGTCATCAAATACATATGTCTATCCTTGACGTATTGTTAATAAACTAACCGTATCCAATATATTATAAAAAAAATATGTCACTGCACCATCTTTCCTTATCAAGGCAAACACAAATCACACGTGTGAAATTTGAATGCTTAAATTATTTTGTATTACCAGTATTGTTTTAATATTACTAATGAGAACTAACCTTTTGCTTCATCCTATGTCATTATTGATCCCTTTAAACATTGCAGTGGCCAAAAAAATCTCAAAAAAAATTATTACGAAACAAAACATTGCTTTGTTTCATAATGAACGTTTTCATTAACCTAAAAAGAGGTGTAAATAGAATATTAATAAATATTTTTTTTAACTTTTTCTTTGGAATTTAATGTATAAAACATGGCATTTTAGGCTGTGAAGACTACACCTTCAACTCCGACGACTACTGGGAATGTGCCCTAAGAACCATCAGCCCCACTCTACACCACCAAATAGCTACCTGTAAAATGGGTCCACGTAATGATTCCGAAGCTGTTGTAGATAACAAATTAAGAGTGTATGGTGTGAAGAACTTAAGGGTAGTAGACACCAGCGTGATACCGATACCCTTAAGTGCCCATACGAATATTCCTTCTGTTATGGTGGGAGAAAAAGCCGCTGATTTTATTAAAAGCGACTATGGATTTTAAAAAATTTGGAAAAAGAATTTATGTACAATATGTAAAAAACTAATTGTAATGTTTAACACTATAAAAAAAATATTTACCCATAAATATTAATTTGAAAAATAAGTATTGTTCTTTGTTGAATAAAAAAAAATAAATTACTTATAACTTAAAATAAAGCTATTTTTGTTCCACCCAAAATAAAAAGGTTTCATCTTAAAGTAATTAAAACTAAAATGTAGATAGCTGCTTTACTCCTTTAAGGGTTTCTAGCAACTGACTTAGCACTCCAAATATTACACTTTTGAAATCTAGAGTTTTGAAATATCATTTTTTATTTCAAAATGAAATGTCACTTTTCCTCCGTGTAAGCGAAGTTTTAGTTTTTGTAAAGATGACTTTTGTCTTTAAAATAGTAATTTATGCAACCAGTAAAAAAAAGTTTAATTTTGTGTGACAACCGCGATTTCTACGGGCTTTTCCTAACGTGTTCCATACAAGATTTTTTCTAATTTTGAATAAAACTCTTGTTATTACAAGAAAAATAAAAAAAAATTGATATACTAGTTTTTCGAACCCTGTACTTAGTTCGGTGGCTAAGCGCTGTTTAATAGCAGCGCTTTTAGTGACATAGTTAGTATCAGAAAGTTTTTACATTTCGCATGCTAATACATGTCGGAATCTAGTTTGGATGTCCCTAGTGATGTGGAGGAAGCTGCTTAAGTTGTAATGTCAAGTCTGATCCCTCAAATATTGAAATCAAAGTACGATTTGGCTTATTAAAAATTGAATAATTGGCTTGAAGAAATATAATATATTTGTTTATATTTTCTTTGTGCAACTGGTAATAAAATGGACTTTTCGCAACTAGTTTTTAAAAAGTATTACTTTTTAACACTAGTGTTAAAAGTAAAACGTTTCAATACGCCGGTCATTTTTTATGTCAAAATTTGAAAAAAATAATTTTACTAGTGATCACAGCTTATGCCTCCTAATAACTTTAATATCAATTTGGCTCGAATGCGACCACAAATTTGTACATTACAATTTAAATGTCTGGCTCCGCACAAATCCATGTGACTTCGAATTATGGTACTGAACCTGTCTTTTGGGACTTCTGTTACACTAGTATTTCTTTTAGCAGTTTTGAGTGATTCTGTGCGACACTTTAACGAAAAATGGCTTTGTTAATTTTTATTTTAATTTTTTTACGGCTTTTTAATACAGAGACCACTCTTTTATAATCATAACAGCCCTTTAGCATCGGCTCATAGCTGTCTGTTTTTTTGTAAGGAAATTTGTACTAAAAAATATTATATTAAAAAAGGGTTTTTTTAACGTGAGATGAGCAGTGATACAATGCCAAAACGGATAAATACACACAGACCATACAAAACCCAGCTTACCAATGGAGCCGGCGCAGAATACATGGTATGACCCCAGGTTCAATGCTTATGCTTCCCTGGGAAATATGCCCTGTTTTCCAGGCGGAAATATATGCCATTGAACTTTTTCCAGAGAACTTGAGAGGAGATATAAGGGCAGGGACATTACTATCTTCTCTGATGTAAGCGGCCATAAAAGTTTGGCATCCCAACAAGTCCTCAAGGTTGGTTTGGAACTGTCTGCAATGCCTCCTAAACCTGGCTAACCACAACAAAGTTACACTTTCCTGGGTGCCAGGACCGGGAATAAGGGCAATGAAAATCAGACTCCCTGGCCAGGCGGGCTCCGCAGCAATGTTTGTGGGTCCTGAACCTGTTTTTGGAATCCAAAAGCCTCGGTTCGTGGCTACATGACTCGGTGGATTCAAACACAACATCAGTCATACTGGACCAATTCAAAAATCACAGTAAATCAATGCTGGATCACCATCAAAGCATTGACAAGTGAACTACTAAAATAAATAGGAATCAGATTAGGATGTGACAGGATTAATAACCGGACACTGCACCCTAAGAAAACATATGCACACTATGGGCATCTATAGAGAAGAACCCATTTGCAGACTATGTGACGAAGAGGAAGAGACAGCCTCTCAATCATATTAGTGCCCCACACATACTGGAGAAAAATCAAAACCTCATGTGGACACTAACCACCAGGAGGCTGGAGCAGAAAAGAACGTAAAAGGGCTACTTTCACACTGTTTCAAAAGGTGTTTAAAATTTTTTAGGCTTTTAAACAAAGACCCCAAAAATACAACAAGCCCTGTAGGCTCAAATGTCTGAGGAATTGTACAAAAAATATTATATTAAAAAAAGGGTTTTTTTAACGTGTTCAAAATTGTCTTTGAACATATAACGCCCTTTTGGAGGTTTTATTTTAAAAATACATAAAGATAATCAATTTTGTGTAATTAAAAAAGAAAAACAGTAAATAACAATAATAAAAAAATCTATGCTAAATAACATATTCTATACTGGGTGTACAACTATGTTGAGTTAAAAGTAATAAACATGCTAAGATAATAATAAAACTAAAAAAAGGTGAGAAATACTAACAGTAAGTAATTGCTGAAACATTTAAACAACACCTGTACTAAGTAAAACTGTTACTGTCAGGACTTGAACTCAAATACGCTCTTATTTCTTTAAATTTTAAGCCCACACATATTTGCTGCTTGCAGCTTTAATTGTCATATTTGTCATTGTTTATATTTCTTATAAAAACTCCATTTTTGGTTTTAAGTTTTACTACTCTAAGCTACTTATCTTTTCCGGAAATAATTTTCAAAATTCTGACCAGAGGCTCTTCCAAGGGTCTAGTGTTCATATCTTTTAACAAAACCGAATAATAATTAACTTAAAGATTTTCAAAAATTAAAATCAATCAATCAATCAGATTTAAATACTCTTTGGTCCATCTAGACCAAAATGTTGCTGAACTTAAAAAATTATTTGAAAGCGTTCTAATCTATTTATGGGCACATTTGCCATATTATTTTTAGGGTTTTAAATTAGTGGAAATCCAATTAAAAAGTGACTGGGCGTTAATTAATTTAAATCAGCAGGATCGGATGATAGAAATTGTAGGTCTTGAATTTAAAATTGCCTTTATTTGAGCAAGTATTCTTTTGAATTATTTTAAAGTAAAATTAGTTCACCAACTAATCATTTTAAGTGATACTTAGTACTTTTTACAGCGGCTTTCCATAAGCCACACCAACAGAGACAATGGAATAAGATAAAATTCAATTGAATTTTATCATTACTAAGAAAATTGTTTATATGAGTTTGGATATTATGTAAGTTAAACAGTGTGTGCCATTGTCACTGTAAATTTTTAAGGGGACAGCTCTTCTAGCAATAATTATTTCTAAATAAACTCAAAAAGCTTCAAGCAGACCATTTAGTAACGAGTTCTGAATAAGCAGCTTTGATGGTCATACAAACAAAAACTGAGAAATAGATGTCTTTTTAGTTTTTAAATTTCTTAAAATTAAGGACTTACACCGATGTTTGAAAAAGGACTTGAAGGGGTTACTTTATTCTTTGGGAGATCTAATATTATTTTTTGCGCTGTTTTGGCTTTAAATTTAAAACAATTATTGCAACTTATTGCAATTTTCTTAAATGATTTTAAACAGTTTATTGACCAATATTTTAAGCAAATATTAGATAAAACACTTTGATGTCCTTCAGTTAGTAAGAAATTAACAAACGTGATTGTTTGAAGGAACTTTTGTTTATAGGGAATTAAAGGTTAAAACAATGGTCATCCAACTGTAGTTAAATTCTAATGATCAATAAATGAGTTTAACTTTAAAACTTGTTTATTAGGGAGTCTTTTATGTTTATTTTATCTAATTCTTTAGAAAAACAACGATACTAATATTTTTTAAATAGAAGGTTCTAAGTTTTCTAACTCTGTAACTTATAGGAGACCTAAAAGTTTTTGTGAGTGCGATTTACTGTGATTTATAAATCTAAAAATTAGAGCGACTGCTCTTTTGAGTTTATAAAAACTCGACAATATTTTAAACAATTTTTTCCAAATTCTTCCCTTAGTGTGACTAAAACTGTTTTAGTCTTTTTTAATTCCCTTTGAGTCTTATCAAAATTTTATCAAAGGTGTTTAAGTCACATTCGGAGTTTTAAAAAGAATCAACTCCATGCTACCACAGAGTAGCAGTTTTTGCATTTACAGCATTTGAAATCACTAGTAAGGGTTTGTGTTTGAGAAATGTGATTGACAACAAATACATTAAAACGGGATGGGTGAGTACCTAACCCAGCCAATACAACTTCTAAGTCAGTTCATAAATTGACACTTTGAAAAATATATTTTTTCTTTTAAAATAGTGACTGTAATGAATCAATTTGCCAGTAATAGGGCGTCACATGGTTAAGGCGAGGTATAGTAATTTCTTTTATAGGGGCAAATCTACTTTTTAAAGTGGTAAGTTGAAAGGTACTAAAATATTTAGGTAAATAGACCTTATATACACACATGCGCCATAAGCCGCGCGACTGGCGTCAGAGAAGCCGTGTGTTTCAAAATTTATTGCAGTATTTTTAACGAGATAATCTTTGGGTATTTTTAAAGACTTTAACTGGGAATAGTTTTAAAAAATAAGACCTATTGATTATAGAGATACCTTATTTAACTTGTCATCCCAGCCAATATTTAATTTCCATATTTCTTGCATAATTATTTAGCAACTACTATAATGGGACCAATCAAACCTAAGGGATCATACATTTGAGTAATTTTGATAAACGTCGCGTCTTGTTACTATATTTTGGTGAGAAACTTCTGGCAAGAAGATTAAAAAACATCAGTGTTAGGATTTCAGAATATTTCAAGAACTTTATTAGAAGTGCCATCGATTTTAATGTCATGGTTTTCTTGTGAATTGAGACTGGACTGTACTAAATTATTTTCTGAAATTTGGCGACCACTTATTTAGTATATTTTCATAAGTGTCTTGTCACAAGGTCCATCGTCTAGCATGTCTCTGTATAACGGGAGTATTAGAAGAACTTCAACTGCAGCCATGGAAATCCTACTAAGCCTCCCCTCTTGGTATAATTATTAAGGGGAGGCGAGGATTGGGGCATACAGGCTGAAATGTAACGACAACTGGTGCTCTGGGCCTGCCCTAGGACACACCAGAATAACGAGCAGTATCACAAACCCAATATTTGAGATGAGCAGTGATACAATGCCAAAACGGATAAATACACACAGACCATACAAACCCAGCTTACCTGGGCGGTAGTGAGCGATCTCCTGGTCAGTCTCGAATTTGGTTTGGTATACCGATGGATCCAAGACTGACAATGGAGCCCGCAGGAATACATGGTATGACCCCCAGGTTTAATGCTTATGCTTCTCTGGGGAAATATGCCACTATTTTCCAGGCGGAAATATATGCCATTGAACTTTGTCTGCGAGAGAACTTGAGGAGGAGATATAAGGGCAGGGACATTACTATCTTCTCTGATAGTCAAGCGGCCATAAAAGCTTTGGATCCCAACAAGTCAACTCAAGGTTGGTTTGGAACTGTCTGCAATGCCTCCTAAACCTGGCTAACCACAACAAAGTTACACTTTCCTGGGTGCCAGGACACAGGGAATACAGGGCAATGAAAATGCAGACTCCCTGGCCAGGCGAGGCTCCGCAGCAATGTTTGTGGGTCCTGAACCTGTTTTTGGAATACCAAAAGCCTTCGGTTCGTGGCTACATGACTCGGTGGATTCAAACACAACATCAGTCATACTGGAACCACATTCCAGCAAAAATCACAGTAAATCAATGTTGGACTCACCATCGAAAGCATTGACAAGTGAACTACTAAAACTAAATAGGAATCAGATTAGAATAGTGACAGGATTAATAACCGACACTGCACCCTAAGAAAACATATGCACACTATGGGCATCTATAGAGAAGAACCCATTTGCAGACTTTGACGAAGAGGAAGAGACAGCCTCCTCACATCATATATGAGTGCCCTGCACTTACATAATGGAGAACAAATCAAAACCTCATGGTGGACACTAACCACCAGGAGGCTGGAGACCAGAAAAGAACAGTAAAAGGGCTACTACACCTGTCTAAGGTTTCAAATCTTTTTAACTGAAACAAATACACAAGAGATACAACAAGCCCTGTAGGCTGCAGTGTCGAGGCGGACAAAACCTCAACTTGTGTATTTACTTTATCAATCAATCAATCAATCAATCGTCAATTACATTTTTGAGAGAATAGCTTAAGACTACAAGGAGTATTTATGTTTGTGTTAAGTGGCTAGTTTATTAAAAATTCAAGTGGCTAAATAAGATGCACAAATTGTGCAATAAGTAACTGCTACAAGTTCAATACATTTAAGTTTTTGTGAGGGTTGTTCACGCCAGAAAATATTTTTCAAATAAGTTTGTGAAGGATTTATCAAAACATTTTGATGCATTTTTTCGATGTTACAGGTTAGGATAAATTTAAAGCTTTTAAATTTAAGCAAAATATCATACAATTTAGGTTGAAGAGTAATGCCCCTTTATACATATTTTTATTTTGTGAGTAACCTAAACTGGTTTTTATAGAGCCGTTAAACACAACACGGAGTTTTGTATCTTTATTTGTTTCACGTATTACATAGTAGTGTAAGGAAAGTATTTTTTTATTATTATAATTTTTTAAGTAAGCGAAATTTTTTGAGCATGATAAGGTGATATGTACTCATCAATAAACTTTTTATAGCTTTTAAAAAGTTCGGGGTTTTTTCAAATATTTTTTTAAATTCAAAAATATTTTCCTTGCGAGAAAGAATGATTTCTTTTGGGGCTTTAAGTGGAAGATCTACTTGAAAAGATCCATTTTCTAAAACAAGGGCTGTGTTACAAAAAAAATTAACAGATGCATGTTCAAGTGATAAAATTATTTTTTTAGTGATAGGGCTGGCGGTCTTTATGAGACTCACTTATTTTTACATTTATTTATTTATTTAATCACGGAATCTCAAAAACTGCTGGACCTATCAAAATGAAATTTGGCACGAAAGTAGAATAGGGGTAGGAGACGTCAGCTAAGAAAGGATTTTAGTAACCTACCCCCTAAAGGAGTAGAATAGTGGTAAAAGCTTTACTTTAAAAAAGTAATGTTTTAAATAATGACCTTTTAATTATAATAAAAGCGACTCTTAACAATCCCATTTCATGAAACTTTTATAAAAGAATCTGTGTAGGTCGCGTCAAGTAGATAAGTTTAAATAGTGCTAAGCAAATAATTTAAAGTGCTTGTAAACTACTGTGTAGCGGATAATAATGGTCGCTATAAATAGCGAGAAAATTTTATTGTTACTCCCCTTTGACTTCTAAAAATGTGTTTTTAAAATACTAGCTTAAGCATTTAGTCAATTGGTGGTACCGTAAAATTGGGATTAGGGTCTTAAGTAAGTAGCAGCCTGGAATAAAAGCAAAACAAACAATTTTAAATTCTTAAGGGTAGAAGGTACTTTAACCAAGATTTATTTTTGATCCGGCCTAAAAAAAGTTCGGAAATAATATGTATTATAGTTTTATTCCAATAAAATATATGTCAGTTCACCTCTGGCCTCTGATAAGCATGTGTGATTTTTTTTATTTTAATGTTTTTAATGACGCATGTTTCCACCTGCTACATATATAAATAGCTTTTTAAACAAAAAATCCTTATTTTACTAATTTTCTAATGTACGAGTTTGTTTTGTAGATTCTGTACTTGCTGGCCCTATAACCAGTATAGGTAGTTATTGTCAACAATTTTTGGCTAATTCGGTAAGTTTGTATAAAATATCTGACAACAAATGCAAACAGTATTTCTGAGACACAAAGTTACTTAAGTTTTTAGACTATTTAGGATTTTGATATTTGACAAACATTTATAAGACAATTTGTCATTTCGTAACTAGACTGAATTTTTGTTCAGTATTTAGATAAATTTGACCATTTACTAGAAAGAAAATAAACACTTCTGTTGAATGTTATGTATTCTTAAAATGTTAAACTTAATTTTATTATTTTTGAGCTAACACGGACCTTTTTGTAGAGCCGAAGAACCTACGTGTGTAACTTATCCCTTAGAAAGAATTTCAAGAAATATTTCTAATTACAGTAGAATCTTACAAATCTGGTACTATTAAACACTCAATGATTATGAATTGTATAGAAAGATTTATAGTAAATAAAATAAAGCATTTCATAAAGAGAATGCAATGTATTTGTGTACATGTTCAACAAGTTTTTTAATAACCATAAACCACCTATCTCACAATTACCTACTTACATAGTTTAAAATAATCTTTATTTGAGGTGGTGTAAAGGAAGGGGCGAGGAAGTCGCTGGTGGAGGGTGCCGGATTAGTGGACGAGTCAATTTATTAAAGTACCGGATTAGTGAGATTCTATTGTTTGTGTAAATATTTCTCTTATAAGTTGTTTGCAAAGTTATGATTTTTTTTCTTTTCAGTTTCCAAATTTTTGGGTATTTGAAAAAACTTAAATATAAGCGGTACTACAGATTTCGTGCTACAAGATTCACAGCAGCTCTTAAATTTGTTTTACATAGGTACCCCAAATTTCAAAACCAACCGGATTGTTGCGTTGGCATGCCTAAGACTTTTGACTGCGTCTGGTGTAATCCAAAGCAAATCCTTAGCAATTTTTTTTCTACGGTCTTTTACACAAATTTTATTCTTAAATACTTTGTATATTATTAATATACAAAGATAGAAACACAAAGGTATAAATTTTAATCCAAAAGTTAAAACCCGGACAAATTTAAATGTGACGTGGACTTTCTGCAAATTTTTACCTGGATAAAGCTGCTGCCTTATAAAGTATTGGTATGCAAATAAAATATTTCATTAAACAGTATGAGATCATCGTAAACCCCGGGCATCTGGTACCACAAAAAACACAACTTTATAATTGCCCCCGCTCGAGCAACTTATTGTCATATATATTTTTAAGAAGAAATAAATTTTTACATATGGGATCAAAAATGTAAAATATTTATTTTTTCTTAAAAAAATATATAAAAATAAGTTGCCCACGTCAAAGCAATTATAAAGTTTTGTGTATTTAAATATCTTAGTTAACAACGATACCAACGACTTTTTTTGCCTGTTATAATTATTAATATATTATTGATTGCAACTATATGGAAAGTTCCGTGTGCCACGACACCAGTCGTTTAATCTTGTCGGCGTTACTTTTGAGAATAACCTCGGCTGGCCCAAACACATTTCATCCATAGCCTCGGCAGCTTCAAAAAAGCTTGGATTCCTCTTTCAATCCAGAAAATACTTCTCTTCTTCCATTCTGTACATTCTGTATGCATCCCAAATCAGACCCTCTTTAGAATATTGTTCTCATGTCTGGGGAATGGCGTCCCCTACAACACTAAGCATTCTGGACTCCATTCAAAGAAGAGCCGTTCGTCTTATTAATGATCCAACGCTTACAGAAAGGCTTCCTCTTTTGCCCACCGTCGAGCTGTAGGGGATCGGTCGCTCTTCTACAGGTATTTTCACGGCTTCTGTTCAGAAGAATTGGCCAGTATAATTCCTTCTCTGGCAGCTCCCAACAGAGCAACACGTAGTGCAACTTTTATGCATTCTTTTACAGTTTAGTTAGAGAGCCCCAAAACTTCCCGCTTTCTTCGTTCCTTTATCCTTGGAGTGTCAAAACTACGAAACCTGCTGCCCGCAGAAGTTTTTCCTTCTCCTTCCAATCTTCAAATATTTAAGTCCCGTGTTAACAAATTCCCTCTCACCACACTTAAGACACTTACGGTCCGTCAGTACTTCGGCATCAGCCTTCGTGGACTGTCCCAAGATAAAAAAAAACATATAACTGTTAAAAACTGAGAAGTAATTTTCTTGAAAGACCTAACTAACTGCCATGCCTTGTTAGCTAAAAAGCTAACCACTCAAGAGTTTGCTGCTTGCGTGGTTACTGTTGGCGTAATTTTCAAGGTTCGAAATGCCTTCGTTTGCATACTAATAAGATATAAGGCAACAGCTTTATTTAGGTTAAACTTTGCAGAAAGCCCACGTCACATCTAAATTTGCCCGGGTTTAATTTGATTTTTTTAGTAAAAGCACTTAACAACTATTTTTACTATAATTTACTTTTATCTATTTATTATTATTATTATAATTGTTATGTGTTTATAAATAAGTTCGATGATGGATATACCCTGGGTATCATATATTTTAGCTTTCACCAGATTAATGCTAGGACACACCACAGCTCATTAATGCCAATCAAATAGTATATTGTAGTAAGCATGAAATAGGCTATTTAGTTTTTATTGTTTAAATTGGTCTATTAGGGTGCTAATAACAGTAATCTGTGGTTTTCCACCAAAATTTTTGATGAGAGAACTTTTGACAGCTCAAAAACCACAAATTTTTTCAGTTTTTTTGATAAATTTTGGAAACTAATAGTTAGTTTTTATTCCTACGTTTGTTTTTAATAATTTAGATTGTTTACCTTAATGCAGGTCGGTTTTCATTTTTTTTTGCAGTTTATTTTTGGCAAAAGGCTCCAAATTTGATTGTAACTGCTGGGTTACTTCTGTTTTTCTATCGTCTTTGGTATCCTACCTTATGCTTTACGTTGCTTTTTCCCCTCGCAGTATGGTGTACCAAAAAAAATTAACATAAGATACCTCGAGTCGATAACTGGCCTTAATTTTGTTCGTTGCAACATTAATTTTGAGGTACATCTTTCACTATTGACTAAACCAAGTTTATTAAGTAGGTTAGATTCACTTTGTACCAATCAATATTTTCTAATTTAAGTAGGGACTTACCTTTAAAACGTTGGTATTTTGGATAAACCATGTCAGGGGTTCGTAACCAAATTTTGTTTCTCTAGGTATTCGGTATGGTTTTTCCCACTATATACAATCCTCGACAGCTTGTGGGTTGGTCTAGAAATTACATTTCCTTAGCAGTTTTGCTTTTATTGGCTATGTAGGAAGGGTTGTTTACATTACCTTCCGTATTTACCTTAGTTTGTTTACTTTATTTTTCCATTCCCAACAGTTGTCGTGGGGTCACAAGGGCCAGCGCAGTTTTCTTTGCCTCCAGAGTCTCTTTTGTACACAGGTTCTTTGTATTTTATCCTCTTTGCATTGAAATTGTAAACATTTGTTATTATTCTGGATTGTTGTATAATTTTGTTTGAATATATTTTTGACAAGACAGATGACAGGAATAAAAATTAACCGTGACATAGTCCTTTTGATTTTTTTATTTTGTACTTTTTTAAAAAGCATTAAATTTTCCACAATTTTTATTTACTAAAGTTTCGTCTAACTTTAACAGCAAGTGAGTCACAGCCCATCAAAAAATGTCTATTTTTGCCAACATTGCAAAAAATCGCCAAATCCTTTTATTAACTCCTTTGCATTTCCTTGTAACTCTTCCAAAGTATTATAAGAAACATAAAATTGATTGGGGTTAAAAATGGTTTAAAAAAAAGCAAATAAACTTTGCATTTATGAAGAAGATGAAGACTTAGTTCGAAATGGGGAACATATTATCAACGCATCAATAAACGCATTAAAACTTTATGAACTTATCTGTAAAGGTAATTCTGTAAAAATCTCATATGAAATGCTATTTACCATATTTGATGAAAATGTTATAAATATAGTGTTTCAAAAATATTGGTTTGTCAAGTTTACATTGTTGAATACGTTTTTTGAGAACCTGCTGCACATATCATATATATTAGAAATTAAAAGTTGGCAAGTCAAATGCGAAGAAAATAAAAAAATTATTTGAAAACAACAAAAAAAGAGTTTAAAGTGAATTTTAATCTAAAATGGGTCTAATAATTGATAAACCTAAGCCTGGGTATGGCCCCACAAATGTTATAAATACTGCTAAGCGTTTTTTCCATAACCCACAAATAAGTGCAGAAATCACAAGATTAAATTGTGAATTAATTGAAAATGTGTGTTTGTTTATAGCCAGATGCTATGTTTAAAAATCATAGCATCTGGCTATAAAATGAATACAAATGAATTTAAATTTTCGTTAGATCAGACAAGAAAATCATATTTATCATTGTATAATATATACTATTCGCCCAGTACAGTTCATAAGGTATTAGTTCACGGGGATGATATAATAGAATTTTTTGACTCACTAGTTGGTCAGCTTTGGAAGCAAGACATAAAGAATGTCAAAATATTCGATTAAATAATGCCTGTAAGTGCTCTAGAATATCTGCAAATACTGATATAATTAGAACGCCTTTATTAACATCCGATCCCCACTTAGCTAGCCTCAGAAAATTTAAATCTAAGGAAAACTCTACCAAATTTGATTTTCAGTTAGAAAAGTATTTGTTTATTAAAAATCCTGTGGATTTCCCTATTTCTTTAGATTTTTCGTACCTTAAATTTAATTAAGGAATCAAGTAGTTCTGATTCAGAATAATTAGCCTAAAATTTTATTCAGGACTTATTTTTGATTATTTAGTTTGTTTTGCAAGCTATTGCTAATTTCAAGAATTGGTTTTAATGTTAAGTAGTTTTATATTAAAATTTATTTACTTACATTAATGTGTTTTATTTTT
>JAHBCN010013164.1:0-25142 GCA_019359885.1 Listronotus oregonensis
CGCCCGGGGGGGTGGGATTCGAACCCAGATCGCCGGCGCGGCGAGCCAAGGCTCTGACCACTACGCTACCGGACAGACTGTATCTTAATGAATGCAAATGATAATCCAAGTTTACACCTGGCCTTTTTATACAGGGTGTCCTGCTAGGGTCGTCCTTCGGCGGTATCTCGAAAACCCCTCATCGCATAACTTTCGGAAAAAAAATATTTATGGTAAAACCAGCATCGAGAAAATACTGAAAATTATTTTCAATTTTACCTCTAGAGGGCGTGAAACTAATAACAAAATTGAAAACACGGATTATTTTAAAATATGCCATTTTAACCTATGTCGTTGGGAATTTGTTTCTTCTTTTAGGCGTTTTTCTCTAACCTGTCAAATATAGGGAGGGAGGAGGAGCGAAAGTACATTTTTGAAAAAAATTAATAAGGTTTTTTTCGGCTTAACCGATTTTGATAAACTAGGTTTTGTTTGAAAAAGCTTTTACCAGGGCTTAAGATAAAATATTGGTGTAGTAATTTTTTTTTTGTTTTATTCTTCTTTTAGGCGTTTTTCTCTAACCTGTCAAATATAGGGAGGGAGGAGAGCGAAAGTACATTTTGAAAATTAATATGGTTTTTTCGGCTTAACCGATTTTGATAAACTAGATTTTGTTTGAAAAAGCTTTTACCAGGGCTTAAGATAAAATATTGGTGTAGTAATTTTTGTTTTATTCCTAGATACTGATTTGTGTTAAAGTTATGAATTTTAGCAATATTTTTGAATAAAATGATATTATTATTATAGGCCCATTAAAAAGAGCATAAAAATGTCAAGAAACTGGTATAAACCGCATTTTGATATCTTATTTAATTCTTGACTTATTGCATTACTCGTACTCTTATTTATAAAAACCATTTGTTTTTCTACGAATAGTAAATAATATCAATAATATTCTTATTATTTGTTAATAATTAATTTAATAACATCATTTATAATTACAGGGCTCGTGGATAATAATAGCTGATTTATTATTATCTACGGGCTCTGGCTAATTGTATGTTCATTGTGCTGGGATAGGATGTACATTTCCAGTTTGTCTTAAAAGAGTTGCCAAACGTCTAACCACATTTTTAATAAAATGTCGTCTTTTGGAATATCTTTTGGCATACTGTCTTGCAGTAATATGAGTGCAGGTATTTTGAAAATTTTCAAAATAAACGGGAGCTTCGATATGCTCGGTGGTAGAATAAGACATCATTTTTAAATTACTTAATAACGGTTACCAACACTACTACTAATAATAATAACTATGAACTGCGATAAATTAGAACTAAATTTAAAATTTTTATCAGGTTTGATAAACAATGCCATTTTTGACCTTCCTGTTTTCTGTGATATTTGACGTCCCGGGACTCTCGATAAAAACGCCGCGTTGTTTATCTGACAGCTTAAAAAAGGTAAGGATACAAGTAATGCAGTTTTTCGGAAATAAGTCGAGAAATATTTAAGATATTTAAATGCGATATTTACCAGTTTTTTAATGGGCTTATAATAAAAATAATACCATTGTTTTTAAATTTTTAAAAAATTTAACAAAATTTATAACTTTGACATAAATCAGTCTCTAGGGATAAAACAACAAAATACAATAGTTATACGAATATTTTATCTTAAGCCCTGGTAAAAGCTCTTTCGAACGAAAGAAAGTTTATCAAAATCAGTTAAGCCGAGAAAAAAGTTATTTAATTTTTTCAAATGTACTTTCGCTCCTCCCCCGTTCCTACATTTGACAGGTAAGGGAAAAATGCTTTAAAGAAAAAAGTTTTCTTACTTTACATAGTTTGTGAGGAAACTATCAACAACATAAGCTAATATGGCATCTTTTTATATAATCCGTGTTTTCAATTTTGTTCTTAGTTTTACGCCTTTTAGCGGTAAAATTTAAAACTTAACAATAATTTTCAGCATTTTTTCGAGGCTGATTTTACCATAATTTTTTTTTCGGAAAGCTATGCGATAAGGGGTTTTCGAGATATCGCCGGAAAATCACCTTTTCAGAACACCACCCTGTATTAAAAGAAAATACATTTTTTATTAATTGGAAAAGCCTAAATAAAATAGTGTCATATAAAATAAACACATTTAACAATGGTGAACTATTGGTTTTTAACTGGTCTTTAAAAAGACCAGTTGAACTATTGTATTCAGGTTTTTCCTATTAATAAACAAGGTATTTTCATATAATATAAAAGGGTCAAGAAACTTGAATTATTATTTACATCGATTGCTTCTGTAAATCATTTACATTTCATACATTTTTTTTTGAAATATACATAAGTAAATGTTTATTATTATTACCACATGTAATGAACGTAAACATTGAACTGCAAAATATTTATATCCTTAGGGCTACTGTATTTCAATAAATTTAAAATTTTACAATTAAAGCTGAACTTTTCATAAAAAAGGGTTTTAATGTTCCTTTAAATTAATTTTAAAAAAAGTGCATTGTACTTTTAAGATAAAAAAATAAACATATTTCTCTTTAACATTTGATATACAAATAAAAACAATATTAATAATATTAAAGGTGGCACCACAATGATCCATATTGACACTTTGGTTAAATTTTGTTAACAATAAAGTGGTAAAATTTTATTACTAAAAGACTGGGTCCTTTTTTTGTTATTGTTAATTGTGTAATTTAAATTTTCTTACATAATCGTACATACCAACTGACCCATTTTTTTGCTTTTAACTCTAAATCTAATGTTAAAATCTATAAAAATAATTACAACAGCTGCAACAGGCCATTAATTTCAAGAACTATACAGAAACTAAAAACGCGCGTACTAAGTATTATCGAAAGAGTACTATTGCATAATTTGTATTTATTTTAAAATTATTATGGTTTTGATACTGCCAATAAAAAGATAAATGCCCAATAATTCTGGCTTCAATTTTTTTCTGTAGAGTATGGCGACCATTAGTTGAGGGGTAGCTGCTTACTTTTGAATATCAAAAAACGTTTTTTTATATTCCCTGGTTGGTCTGGAGAAGCATACTACCGAAGAGTTTATGTCCTTAGTATCAGCATAAAATCAATGGATTAAATTGACACCAACCTTCTTAAACCGCAAGTGCTTTGTCCTGGTTGGGAGCACTGCGTTTATACAACAAAAAGCGGGCCCTACTATTGTGTACTTAATTTGTGCTGTAACCCATTGTATTTGTTATATGCGACAAAAGGTACCCTGCTGTGCTTAAAAAGTAATATTTATACTGGCAAAATACTGACATTGTTCCTGGACATGTTAGACCCAACCTGCAACATAAAGTTTATAAATTGAACACTTTACGAATAGCTGCGGCAACAGCACCGTCAACAGCATGCACCTTTACAGTAACGACAACACGACGTCAAATTTATAAGTCGCCCCGAATGCCCAACTCAAAGTTATTTTCTTAGAAGTTACCACTAGCCCCATTATATGTTTGTGCCTTACACTATTTTTTTCTATTTTTTATTTATATTTCTCTCACGAGTTAGCTACGTTTGTGTATTTTAGTCACATTGTAAAATAAGTTGTTTAGTATTTTGCATACTCTCTTTTAAGTCTTTGATAATAGGGCCATTTCATTTATTTTTAAAATCTAGATCTGCAGGATATGCGTATAATCAAATTAACAACAAAAATGTACTAAATATGTTTATGTTACGTTTTGTGCAGTTGTATAAAAAAAAATCATTTTTAAGCTGTGTGTTAAGATGCCTGATAAAAACTACTCTCAAAACATTTAAATATATAGAGATATGTGCTGTTGTAATTAAAATACCAATAACTTAAACACAACCGCTAAAAAAGGTAACGAAACAAAATAAGTTTGAATATTACAAATCATCTCATCATATTATATATGAGATTTTCTGAATAAAAGGGTAACTATTCAATACATATATTATTGTGTAATAGTTGACCTAGTTTCTAAAACATTTTATATAAAATTGCTTATGCCATCCACACACATTAAGGAAATCAACAGTCCGAAGAACAAAGGCGTTCTTACACACACATACACACACACACTTCGGAAATTCTTGGGGCTAGGACTGCCCTTAACGTGTGTAGCTGTCATACACATGAAAACGTTAATGCTTAAATAGTTTAAGGTTTTAAATATTTTTTGTATTTTTTTTATACACTTTAACAATAGATGTAGATTTAAAAGAAAAAAATGTTGAAAAACGGTTTAAAAACTTTTTTTAATGAGTTTTTGTGTACAATTATATAATAAAATTTAAATTAGGCAATCACCGATAAAAATATATAAACCAAGTAGTAAATACTTGTTGCAAATAAAATTTAGTTGTAGTTATGAAACAATTTTACCATTTTAATGCTAATTTAATTACAATTTTAGTATAAGGCATTATGGTGCCACATTTAAGATGTTTATTATTGTTTTGTATTTGTATATCAAATGTAGAAAAAACATAGGTTAATTTTTTTTTATCCCAAAAGTCGAACACACCTTTTTTTTAATTAGTATAATTGAACGTTAAAAAGTTTTTTTTTTAATTATTAAAATACAATCGCTCTTGAATATAAATATTCTATAGATCAATGTTTATTACATATGGTGATTATAATCATGCACTACTGCATATTTAACAAAAGAGAAATAAAATTTAAAGGATGTACAGAGGCGATCGATACTTAATAAAAGTTGATCTAAATCAATATTTAGAGAAAAAGAAAAACAATCACTGTTAACTTTTACTATTTTACTCCAACTTCTACAAAATTAACAGTTTACAGAATATATTTTAAATGGCTTCTTATTGGTAATTTAAATCATGCGTACAACTGAGATTATGTCTAATACCTTAAAAAATGTTTAGGATCACTTTTCTAAAATAAATATTTTTGAAAACTTTTTAAAGTGTAAAATAAAATAATGTTTTGAGTTAATATATGGTATTTTTGAGCCCCAGGACAGGAATACATGTGTCTTGTAAAAGGTGAGACATTATTTTTTGCTTTTTTTTATTCAGCCTTTATTTGACATAATAGACCGCGATCCCCGAGGCCTTTTTTTGATGATTTATACAAGCTAAAATTTTGTGTGTGGTTACGTTTCGACGAGCCGCCCAAATTTTGACTCGACATTGGACCGTGATAGGACTGCTTTCGAGAAACTTCCAAATATGCCGATTATTCAGGTGTTGCAAAATTTATGGCTAAAAGCTTGATTTTAGCATAATATTCTAAATTTTTTACGAAAAGAACGAATACGTTTTTATTCTCAAAATTATGATGGGTATACCCAGTCCTTCACGTCAAACATGTCGAAAAAACATATAGGTATAACGTCATCACTCACAAGCTATTTTTTAAAATATTGTTTAAAAAATATCATTAAAAAGTATTTACAGTATTGTCCTTCAAGTCGGTCAATAGGATTTTCTAGTCCTACATCTTAAATATGCCAATTTCAGGGGTGCTACTGTACTCCTTACTAACAACGTGATTTAGTTTTTTTTTAATTTTATCTTAATTACAATAAAACATTTGTCCTACAAATCATATAATGGATAGTAAAAAAAAATTTAATAAAACAGATTGAAAATTGTTGTTTGGGTTAAAATTTTACGATATTAATTTTTTTATAAAATATGAATGGTCAAAAAACACATAGCTATTTTCTGTAAATTTTTAATACGTAATTAAATTCTTCGATTGAAGCTAATCAAAATTTTATAAAAAATTTAAGCCATTTTCGTTATTCTGAGGTTAAATTTAAGTTATATAAGTTAAATGGTAAAACTGCATATTTTTTCTACAACCCGTCATTTTCCGAAATATGAAAAAAATGCCTTTTAATATTTTAAAAACAAAAGTGAATTTTCAAAAATATTTTAATTATTTTTTAAATTTACTTTTAACTAAATTAACAACTACAAAAGAAAATAAAAGAAGTGCTTATAAAAATAAGCGGATCTGCATAATAACAGACAGCCAAGCGTCACTGGGGGCACTAGTAAACCCCAAGGTAACGTCCAAGCTGACATGGGAATGCCAAAAAGAACTGGAAGTCTTGGGAGAACGCAACAAAGTTACTCTCTTGTGGGTACCAGGACATTCGGGAATAGAATGCAACGAAAAAGCGGATGAGCTCGCGAGACAGGGATCATCCAGACCATACTTTGGACCAGAACCTGCCCTCGGAGTAACCAAAACGAAAGCACGAGGGCAAACCAAGGAATGGATCCGAAACAAACACGAGGAATACTGGGGAAACCTCAGTAGAATTAGACATGGAAAAAGATTCATAAGGGGCCCATCCAAAAAACGATGGAAGAACTATTTAGACAAAGTAGGAAAAGACTTCGCATAACGGTTGGGTTGCTAACAGGACACCTACACAAGATAGGCTCATACATTGGGGACCCAAGTTGCAGAATGTGCGACGAGGGGGAAGAAACAGCCTACCGTATCCTGTGCGAATGTGAAGCATTAAATCACATTATTTGGGCAACTGAAAATAAGCCCACAAGCCAACCAACCAGTCTTAGGGTTATACTTGTGAAAGGAACGAGGAAAGTGGAAGGATTGGTATAAAGGATAATGGAAGATTAGGCACAAAAAGCCCAAGAGGCTGCGCTGCCTCCGGAAGTGAATCAAGACGGCTCCCAGAGAAGAAAAAGAAATTGACAACAAAAAGTACAGCATTTAAAAACATTTAAGAATAAGTATATAGACTGGTCGGTCTAAAATTCAAAAAAAAAATGTAGATCAAGGACGTTTCAAGGTCTTTATAAAAATTATAACTCTAAAAGCGATAATAAAGAAGTTTTGAAAGAAAATCCTAAAATCTACCATCTTGCAAAGAAAAATTCTTACAACAGGTTAATACAATTGTTTATATCGCAAATGTATGATGCAATACACACATGCAATATTCAACAAAAACCAAAAGATTGTGGTTGGAGTAAAATTGATAATCGCTTTAAATATTACTGGTTTGATGGATCCAAAAACCCATCTTTTGAAGATTTATCCACTGACATTAAAAGTTTTTCTACTTCACTACAGCTTATTAAAATATTTAATTTTTTTATAATCATGGACAAATGATGATGATTCTGAAGTAGAAAGTAATAAAGAATAATCATTATATTAAGACAATTTCTTTTACTTTTAAAAAAAAAAAAAATTGAAATAAATACTCATTATAGAAAAAAATATCTAGTAAAAATTAAAGGAAGCATTAATTTCGGTTTTCCAGGAATGCTCAAAGTTGACTATGATTATGATTTTTCTTATATTTTTATATTACAATAAATGATTAATTTTTAAAAGTCTGTTAAAGTTATATATTATCGACATTTATTGTTATTTTTCATTCTAATCTTACTGCGAAAATATTGTACGAATTATGTTAAAAATTGGTGTACGAATCCTTGTAACATTACAAAAATTCTTTAAAAAAAAAATTTTCGACGAGAGGGAAAATTGTTTGAAAAATTTTGGGATAAAAGCACATGTTTGTCATTTTAAATGTTTCAAAGAACCGGTATACCAATTTTGGACTTATTTTATTCAAAATTAAATCTAAACAAAAGTTGACGTTACCTGCCTCTTAAAAAACCTGTTTCTCCAATTTCCAAAATCTATGTATAGATTTTGATTCTACGAGAAATTTTACACCGATTCACGGTGCCCAATCTTTATTTCGTCGTCAAAATATTAAACTTTTGTATAAAACTCAATCGCTTTTATAAAAAACTTTTGAAAATTTGTAGGGGTAGCTCTGCCCATTACTACTTTTGTAGGATAGTTTATATTTCTTTATGGAATATATTTACCTATTATCTGTTACTTTTGTTCTACAGATAGTAACAAGTACAGTAGCATCTCTAAAATTGGCCTATTTAGGTTGTAGGACTAGAAAATCCTATTGACCGATTTGTAGGACAATTCATTAAATAATTTTTAAAAATAGTTTTTTGTTACAATATTCAAAAAATGAACTTGTTAGTGATGGTATATGTTTTTTTGGCATGTTTGATGTGGAGGACTCAGTATACCTGTCATACTTTTTGTAGGACCAATACTTATTTTCTTTTCATAAAAATCTAAACAAAATATGTTTAAATCAAGCTGTTAGGTATAAATTTCGCAATATCTAAAAAATCGACCTTTTTAGAGGTTTCTCGGAAACAGTTCTATCACGGTACAATGTTGCTGCAGTCATAATTTTTAGCTTGTTATAAATCATCAAAAAAAAACCCACGGAATCTCGGTTTATATTTACAATTTCCAAATAAAAAACGTGTCCAAGAATTATCTTAATATTTTAATATATTGTGTTTTTCTGTTTTTAGAATTGTTCTGGAAATTACGAGGATAAAACAGCTTCAACTTAATTCCATTTTTTATCATTATTTTTATTATGTTTATAAAATGCGACACATCATTTGCATACATGTGCAAAGGACAGTAGTAGTTATTTAAATATTTTATTCTAAGATAAAAGGTAGTGACAAGTTAGGTTTACAATTACACAGTTAACAAAGTCTTATTTTTCTCGTACCTATTTATAAATAATTATCCAGCGGAACTCCAACAAACACCTCTATCGTGGAGGTCGGAACAGACCACCATATCACTGTCGTGGAGGTCATGACGGACCACGATAGCGAAACACATCCCACTCCATAGGCCGCTGCGATGCCAGGAGAGAAAATCAGGGTGCTGCAAGCCAACTTGCAGCATAGCAAGGCAGCAACAGCAGTGCTTGCAAACGCTATGAGGAACTTTGAGGTGGCTCTCATACAAGAACCCTGGGTCTACGGAGGAAAGGTAAAAAGTTTAGGCGACGTGGGTGGAGACCTAATATACAGTAAAACATCCGACGTACCCAAAACGTGCATAATAGTCAAAAAAGACATAAAGATACTACCACTAACTATTTTCTGTGCAGACTTGGTAGCTGTTAAAATTAGGTCAGGGGATAGGGCCATGCCGAATGAATTAATTTTCGGATCGGCATATCTAGCCTATGATGACCCTGACCTACCACCAACCAAGGAGATGGAAGACCTGGTGAGAAGCTGTAGAGGAAATGGATCGCAGCTCATCCTAGAATGCGATGCAAATGCACACCACACCTGCGGAAGCACGGACACAGTAATGTTATCAACTGGTATATATCTGAGAAAATAAGTTGCTCAGATTATAGACACACGAACTTCACGATAGGGGGACATGAACCTAGTGAAGAAATATATCGGAACCTTCGAAAAACGGACTGGAAAGCCTTCAAGGCAGACCTGGAATCTACCTTGAGAGGGACAAAGCGAAAAATAAACAATACACACGACCTAGAAATAACGGCGGATCAAATACAGGACGCCATTATTTCTGCGTACAATGAAAACTGCCCGCTGGTGATAAAAAAGTACTCGAGAAATGTGCCCTAGTGGAACGAGGAACTCACCAAACTGAAAAAGAGGACAAGGAGAGAATACAACAGGGTATCATCGGATAGGGGGCAACAAGGGATTGAGGAAAGCTAAAGAGATTCATGGAGGAGGCAATGTGAGGAAATCGAAGGAACTCACGAGGCAGCCAGACTCCATAAAATTCTTTCGAAAGAACCTTAATCACAAATATTTACTTTAAAGAAACCCACAGGAGATCACACAAGAATGGCAAATGAGACCATAAGAGAACTACTTAGGGTACACTTTTCGGGATGCAAAATAACCAACATGTCACTGTAAGATTTCAAAAGTTCAGACCTAGGAAACCCATTGCACTGCTTCAGGGAGGACTGGCAAGTAGCAATATCAGTGATAAACGTAGATAAAATTAAATGGGCGATAAACTCATTCCAACCGTATAAATCGCCAGGAACGGATGGTATTTATGCAGTAATGCTCCAGAAGGGACCAGAGCTTTTACTACATAAACGGTGTCTACTTTTAAGAGGCAGTCTAGCTCTGGGCTATATACCAACAACCTAGAGACTAATCAGAGTAGCATTCATCCCCAAACCTGGAAAAACCGGACAGGATGGGGCAAAAACTTTAAGACCAATAAGTCTGATGTCGTTCGTGCTAAAGACCCTAGAAAAGTTTCTGTATAGGCACATCAGGGAGAATGCACTTACGAACAGACCTCTACACAAGGACATACATGCATACACAGCGGGTAAGTCCACTGAAACAGCATTACATGAGCTTGTAGAAAAGGCCGAATATGCTCTCAAATACAAGGAGGTACTAATGTGTGCCTTCCTGGATATAAAAGGAGCGTTTGACAACACGTCAATGACATCTATCTCAAACGCGTCGAGGCGGAGAGGGATCGACGCAACAAGCTGCAGGTGGATAGACTGCATGCTTAAGAGCAGATCAGTATATACTTCAATTCTTAAAGAAACTCTTGTAGCTTGGGTTGAGCGAGGGTGACCGCAAGGGGGAGTTCTGTACCCACTGCTATGGAAACTTCTCATGGACGACCTACGAAATGTCCTTCAACTTAAAGGGCACCAAACATTGGGATACGCAGACGATTTTGTCATTATGGTCCAAGGAAAATTTAACAATACTGTTAGGTATAAAATGCAACAGGCCCAAAACGCAGTTACCAGATGGACGAAAAAGGAGGGACTAAACATAAACCCTTCTAAATCAGCCATAGTTGCCTTCTCTAAAAGAAGAAACCTAGAGGGCTAAGGACCCCTGACTCTACAAGTTGAAACAATTAAATTGTGGGAGAGGTAAAATATTTGGGTGTCATCCTAGACTCTAAACTTACCTGGATCCATCATCTTCAGAAAATAATAAAAAAGCGGAGATGACTCTTATGTTAAGCAGACACGCTCATGAAAAAACATGGGGCCTTAAACCAAACATGGTTTATTGGTTAAAGGCCTATGATAACATACGCATCACTGGTATGGTGAACAAAAGTGCGACAAAGAACTGCTATTACAGAACTGAGCAAGGTATAAAGACTGGCTTGCTTGGCTATAATAGGAGCAATTAAAACAACCCCAACAGCAGCCATGGAGTGTCTCTTAGACCTTTCACCACTTAACCTTGTAGTGATGGGGGAGGCAAGAATGAGCTACTTTCGACTGCAACAGAAACCAACTGGTGTCTACGCTAGTTTGGGACACAACAACATAAAAAGTCAGGTTGGCGGCAACATCCTGGACCAGAGAACAGACCAGATCATTCCCCAATACTCATTCAACAAAAAACAAAAACTTTGAGGTAAAAATTTCATATCGAAGTGAGTGGCAGCAACGCGATCTCCCCGGCACGGTTGGAGACATCATCTGGTATACGGATGGTTCCAAAACCGAGCAGGGAACTGGAGCGGGCGTGTACAGTGAAATAAGGAATTCACAATTCTCCATTCTACTAGAAACACACAGTTCTGTAGTTCAAACGGAAATATATGCTTTACTGCACTGTGCAAAAGAAAATAACGGGAGGGCTCTTAAAAACAAGCGGATCTGCATAATAACAGACAGCCAAACGTCACTGGGGGCACTAATAAACCCAAAGGTAACGTCTAAGGTGACATGGGAATGCCAAAAAGAACTAGAAGTCTTGTGAGAACGCAACAGAGTAACTCTCTTGTGGGTACCAGGACATTCGGGGATAGAAGGCAACGAAAAAGCGGATAAGCCAGCGAGACAGGGATCATCCACATCATACTTTGGGCCAGAACCTGCCCTTGGAGTTAAAGAAACCATAGCACGAGGGCAAACTAGGGAATGGATCCGAAACAAACACGAAGAATACTGGAGAAATCTCAGTAGAATCAGACAGGAAAAAAACTTTATAAGAGGTCCATCCAAAAGAATGGTAGAAAAAGACTTTGCATAACAGTAGGGTTGCTAACAGGGCATGATAACCTAAGAGGACACCGACACAAGATAGGCTCATACAATGGGGACCCAAGTTGCAGAATGTGCGACGAGGGGGAAGAAACAGTCTACCATATACTGTGCGAAGGTGAAGCGTTGAATCACAAAAGACAGGCATTATTTTGACAACCGGAAATGAGCCAACAGGAATATATCAACTAACCAGTCTTGGAGTTATACAGACTTGTAGAAGGAACAATGGGAGGATTAATGTAAAAGATAATGGGAAAATAATACCAGCAATGTTTTCCTACAAATTCTAGTTTTATTGTTGAAATGCAAACAAACGCAATTTTAGTGGTATGAGACATGCCAATGCATTTTTTGAAAAAAGTTAATTGTATATGACTGCTAACGCATTTAATGGGTTATCGCGGAGAATAAAATTATAAAAAAAATTAAAAGATAAGTTGGTTATTACAGATATATATTTTTAGAAAACCCTTTGTACTCTTTTTGAATTTATTTTTCTCTGTGGACTTTTTTTCTTTGTCTTTTGTTGGTGTAATAGCTTATACTGTGTACTGGTGTTATAACTTATACTGTTTACTTACGTTGTTTATTTAAATATTTACTTTTTTTGCTAATTTTAGTAATTAAATTGGTATTTTTAATTATTTATTGTTTGTAGGTTAGGTTTTTATATTTGACCCATTCTTAACTATTGCGAAAACGGCTTATTTTTTCAAAATAAATGTAGAGTACCTTTTTTGACAATGAAGGATCAATATTTTAAATTTAAAATATTACAAATAATTGTGTTTTAATGACACAATATATAAATAAATAAAAAAAATTATAAAGCTTTTTATCGCTCTTTTTTAACAAAATCACTCTGCATGTTTTTAGCTTTTCCTCGTGTTTAAATATATTTCTTTTTAGTCGTTTTACAAAGCCTAAATAAGCGTATTCCTGTTGTAGGCTTAAAAGAAAAGATTAAAATTTTGCTCTGTGATACACTGGTCATTATTTGATCTTTTAAAAATATGCAGATTAGTTTTTTGTATCCTTTTGTCAGCTTTGATTTTAAATTAGCACATTTTTTTGTTATATACATATTAATTTTTTTTCAAAAGGGCTTTAGTCTTTTAATGCGTTCAATGTTTTATTCCTTTAAAAGATTTTGTGGGCCTTTTAGATTTAACATATTTTAAAATGTATTAAATGAAACCGTCTAAAACTGCGGTTTAAAAATGAATAATTTAGTTGAAACGGCTGCGGAAGTTTTAATTTTTTAAAGTGGTATACATTTTTTGTAAAGAACAAATCTTTAGATAAAAATGTTTTTAAAGTGCTTTTTAATAAATTTAGTACCTATGTATAATAACTTTATTATTAAACATAAAGGTGGGATTATGCAGAAAAATTAAGTTAAAATAAGTTAACAAAAATTAAGTTAATAAAAATTAGGACATTTGTGTGAAAATATGCAAATCAATTTAGAAATTATAAAAATATTGGGTATACGTAGAGACAATCACTGTTAATAGGGTTTTTATGATTTCTATTTCATTGATACACTCTCTGGCAGCTGTCTGAGTAATTTGTTAACTTCTTAAACAAGTATGAAAAATAAATAATTTTGTTATATTTTTTCGTAATGCATGGAAAAGACGAGTTTCTGTTAGCCTATTTTATGATTTTATGGTGTTGGAGTTTAATTATTTTAAAAGGAAAACGTTCATTTTATTTTGTGTTAAGGTTAAAAAATTAAAATAAGTTAAGAAAGATAAAAGTTGATTATCTTCTTAACTTAACTTAATTTTTAAATTTATGCGTATAATTGAAACCATTTGATCACATATATTTATTTTTTCTTGTGTTACTTTAACTTATTTTAACTTAATTTATTTTTTTGCATAATCCTAACTTAACTTTCAGTGACATTAATCATGAAATATATGACAGAATTTCTAAAAAGGCGGTAATAACTTACTATTTTTTATTTTATTTAGTATAATCATTAAAATAACAATTGATAACATAATATTTAATACTTGAGGCATGGAATTTGCACAATACTAAGGAATATGGGAACACTTGTTTATATCAAAAAAGCTTTAAAAAAAATTCTGATCTTTTAAAACATACCTAAGTTTATTGTTCCGTAACACCTCGCATAAAAACAAGGATCGCCATTTTACACCTTTTTATTAGCAATCAGGTTAAAAAACGTTACTATGGTAACAACAATGAACTATGCTAACTGTTTGGTTGTCGTGTCATCAAACGAATAGCTCTCCAGTCGATTTAAATCTGATCATTTTAAAGCTTTCTATCGTCTTGTATTATAACGGACCAAAGAATCGAATGGAGTTAGCTCTAAAAACTATTTTAATACAGGATGCAAAAAGAGTGCAAAATAGATGACTTCAACGCCCACAGGACACTTTACAATGGTCGTCGGGATGGAAAAAATCAAGTAATAATTTATTTAAACAAATTATTAACCTTAATTAACTAATTAAAACTTCCCATAATGTTATTAACTATATAGATATTTTTAAAGTCCGTAACAATATTAATAAAAAGCATAATGCTATCTAATGTTGTTCTCACTTTATGACGACATAGGAGACAATACATTAAATTTGTATAGCAAACAAAAAAAAATGTTGAGAACATAATTTGTAACTGAAAATGCGGATTTTTCGTGATTTTCTGAAAGTACCACTGAAAAAAGTTCACACGCTATGAAAAATTCGTGGGAAGTAACCCCTGTATGCTTAAAATTTGTTATTTATACCACAAAGAATCAACCAATATTCGCCAAACCTTCATTTTAAACGACGTTTTACGCCGAAAAACTGTTTTAGGGGGTTTTTATCGGGAAATTTATAGGTTGATTTTTGAAATTAAAAATTTCAACCAATTTAATAAAAAAGGGGGAAAATAAAAAAAAAAACAAATTTTTATAAGGTGTTTAAAATTAATGGGGGGAAAAATGAAAATTTTGGTAAAAAAAGGGAAGGGGAAACATATTTGGAAAAAAGGCTATTTGGGTTTAAACTTTGATGATGATTAGTAAAAAATAAAAAAGTTGCCAAAAAAAATTGTTTTCAGATTCGTGATCAGCGAACAAAAAAACCAAATCTGGTCAAAATGAGACCTTTAAAACCGTTTTTTCTAATGCTTTTAAAGTTAAATTTAAAAAATTTTCTCCCCAGAAAAACCCAGACCGCCCTTTTTAAAACAATTCAAAAGTCCTCTTTCTTTACCCGGGGTTAGTTCTGGTTAGTTAAAGGGCTTTTTTTTTTCCCCCAAATTATTTTTTGACGGAAACCCTTGCAAAAATTTGGGGAAAACCCGGGAAACATTTGTTGTTTTTTTTATTTTAAATTTAAAAAAGTGAAAATTTAATGTAATATAGAAATAATTTATTTGTATGCATTTAAAACTTTTTTAAAAATTTTTAAAATTATTTTTTTAATAGGTTTCCCCATCCAAAGTTTTTTTTAAAAAATGGGGTTTTTTTAAAATAAATTTTTGATTTAAACCAAATTTAAGTATGAATTCTTTGGGTCCCCGAAAGGCACCAGACCCAGTTAGCATTTAAATAAGAGGGGGCTGGTTTTTTTATTAATACAAAATAACGTCTACACGGTTGGGCACCACTGCATAGGTAGGAAAGGAACCATTTTTTTTTCGCAAATTTTTTTTTTTGAATTTTAAATGACTTGGGGGGGAATAGGGAAAGGGGAAAAGTTCCAAGGGCAAAATCTAATTAGGGGGCCCTTTTCCCCTTGGGGGGGTTTAAACCATCCGAGGGGGAAATTTTTTTTAAAAACTTTTACCAAGGTTTAAAAGAAAATTTGATTTTTAACAAAAAAAAAATTTTTTTTTTTTTTTTTTGTAAAAAGATACTTTTGGGGTTATTTGGGACGAAAGTCGGAGTTTTTCGCCCAAAAAATCAACGTTTTTGCAAATAAAATGATGTAAACCATTTTATTAAAAAAATTTTAAATAATAAAATTGTGGGTTTTAAAAAAGGAAAAAAATTTTTTTTTTAATTGCTGTGGGACCATAAAAACCAAGTTGTGATTTTTTAAAAGGTTAGCTCTTTTTTATCAAACACAAAATTTTTCTAATAATAACTTTTTAAAAATTTAAAAAAACCTTTCTTTTTAAAAAAAAGGCATGTATTGAAAAAGTTATGAGTTTGATTAAAAAAGGTTAACCAAAATTTTTTTGAGTAAAAATCTTCAAAAAACAACCAATTAACACCCAAAAAATGAGTCGTAGCCCTTTTTTCAGTTTTTTTATTTTGTATCATAAATACTTTTTAAAAATTTTAACCCAATTTAAATTGCTAAATTTAAAAAAAAATGGAGCGCAAGTGAAAATAAAATTTCAATTTTAATAAAAATTCCCTTTTCTTAAAATAACTTAAAACGGAAGATCAAAATATTAGGTATCAAATTGTAGCTTTTTAATTACAATCATTTTTTTTTTTTAAAAAAAATTTTGGAGGAAATTAAGTGAGATAAAACGTTTAAAACCGATGAATAGTGAGCACTACCTTTTTACCCGTTTAAATTTTTTCCTTTAAAAAAAAAAGTGGGGGTTTTAAACAGTTTTCTATATAAATTATAGTTTTGAAAAAACCAAACCAAATGTTTTTTTTTTACAAAAAGGAAAAAGAGTTTAAAAACAATTTTTGAGCATTCTAAAAGCGATTCATATTTTTAAAAAATCCCGGTTTTGTTTTTTGTAAATTGTAAGGGGGATTTTTAAATTAAAAAAAATTAAAATTTAAATTGGAAACTTTTAAGCAGTCACATTTTTTAATTACAACTCTGACAATATGTTAATTTTTCGGGGTAAACAATTTTTTTTTATTAAATCTAATAGGGTTAATTTTCAAGAGTTAAAAATATAAAATAATGTTTCATAGAATTAAATACTTTTTTTTAATTTAAATGAGTCAAATTTTTAGCGACTTGGGCTTTAATATGAAAGTTTTGAAAGTTTTTGCTGGGGTAGTTTCCCCCCTAAAAAAAAAAATCCTTAAAATGGATTTTAAAGAGGAGGGTAAGTTGGGCTCAATGATAATATATTAATTTTTGGGTTTTTTTTTAAAATCATATTGGGGGGTTTTTTCAAGGGCGAAATATTCAAAAATGTTTCAAAGAAACAAAATGTTACTTTTTCAACTTTTTTTTTGTTAAATTTTACTTAAGTTAACCCTTAATTATATTTTATGGTTTTAGCAAAAAGGGGGTAGTTTTCCCTAAAAAAGAGCGCCCATCGGCATAATATATTTTTTGAAAAAAGGGGGAAAGTTGTTAATTCAAATTTTAAATCTATGCTTTTTGAAAACATTGGGGTTTTTAACTTTTTTAGCTTCATTTTCGCCCAGAGGTTTCAAATGTCCTAAAAAAAAATTTGACAAAAAAAATTTTTAAAATTATTAAAAAGGTTTAAATGCCAACGCTATTTTGTTGAAAAAAATTTAAAAAACCTTTAAAGCAAAAAAAAAAAATTTGTTTTTTTTTTAAAATAAACAAACTTTATTTTTCAATAAATCAAAAATGCTTCGTTTTTTTTCAGTTTTTTATATACGGGGTGTAAAATTCTGGAATTTAAAGGGGATTCTAAACAAAAATATATAAAAAACGAACAATTTTGTCGAAATGCCTTAGGGGGGGTTCCCGAAGATTTTTAAAAAAAGGTTTTTTTTTTTATTGGGAACCCTGTTGATAGAGAAGATATTTGGTATACGAGTTACCCCCGATAAAAGCAAAATCGCCACAACCTTTAAATTAAATTTTTTTGCAGTGGGGTTTGGAAGGGGGGGTCCCTTTTTTTGGTCCTTTTTTTTTTTTGTTGACTTTTTTTACTTTCCAATTTTAATTAAATCCGATTTGTTTAATAAAAAATATTTTTGGAAAATTTTCCAGAAAAGCTCGAGAAAACGAAAAAAAAAAATTGTTTTAAAATTTTTTTTTTTGTTAAAGTCGGGGTTTTTAATTCCGTAGAACAGCCCCAAATTTGGCCATAAATAAAGTTTTTTTCTAAATCCCCCCATTTTGAAAAAACATTTTTTTTCTTTTTGACACTTTTCATCACCGTTGCCCAATTGTTCTCCAGTCATGGCCTTGAATAGACTAAAGTTTTCGAAAACCCCCCGAAAAAAATCAAGGGAAAATCGGGGGAAGAGGGGCCCGGGGGACCCCCCACCTACCATCGCGGGGTTTTTTATTTAAAATTAAGAACAAAAAAGGGATAAAGACCGAAAGACAAGCAGGGGGCAAGACCAAGACCAAGCCGACCAAGACTTTGCACTTCTGAATTTTTTTGATATTGGATTTTAATTGTTATATTTAATATAATGGATTTAACAGACATGAAAAAATGTGTCAAAATTGCAAAAAGTTTATTTTAAAAATAAGAGTTTTAAAAAAATAATAATTAAACGATCACTTTGTTCTTTTTTTTCTATATTTTTAAAAAGATAAAAATAAAAAAAAGTTTCAAAAAAAATGAGATGGGACTCAAGGCCCGACAAAGTTTGAATCTCCAAACGTTTACACAGAAAAAAAGGGGGAAAAAATTTATGGGGAAATTTTATTTCATAATTTAATGTTTTTGTTTTTTTTAATTGCAAATGTGATAACTTAAGGGTTGGAAAAAAATTAAAACCAAAATACATTTTTTTGTTTCAACGAAGATTAGACCATTATTTTCCTAAAATTAAATAAGGGAAAGAATGGAAAAAATATATTTTTTTCCCGGGAAAAAGGAGATTTTATAAAAATGGATTTAAAAATTTCCGGTTTAGAAAAAAAAACCCAAAAAAAATTTTTAAAAATCACGTAATTTTTCCCTATAAAAAAAGATAATATAAGGGGGGGTTTTTTTTTTTAAAAAGATTTTTCGTCATAAATTTTTTTTTTTAGGGGAAAACTAAAAAAAAAGGGAGTTTTTTAGGGAATTAAAGAAAAAAATTTGGAAGGAAAAATTTTTAAATTTTTCCCTTTTTTTATAATTTTTTGTGTTTGGGTTTTTTAAAATAATGGACGAAGAGATATCGAGCTTTTTAAATTCCCCCCCCTCGCAGATTTTTAAAAGATTTTAAAAACTTTCTGAAAATTAACCAATTTAAATAAAAAAATATTAACGTTTTTTTTTTAAAACTTTTTTTTTAACAGAAACCATTGATTACATTGAATTATTTTTTTAATTGCACATTTTGAAAAAAAGTCTTTTTTCGCCACACAGTAAACAGTTTTGTATTTGTTTTAATTTTATCTGTTTTTTCAAAGAAAATTTATATTTTTATCCCTAAAATTTTTTTTATATGCCACCAAATGTAAAAAAAAAGGGTTTTCTTAATTTAAAAAAAAGCCTATAAAGGGGGGGATTTCCAAAAGGTTAAGGGGAAATGATCAAATGTAATGTTAAATTAAAATTTTTTTTTTTTAAATTTTAGGAATAAAAAAAATCCTTAAAATTTGTTTTTTTAAAAAAAAAATTTTTAATTAATTTTTGTATGTTTTACTTTTTTAAATTTTTAAATTTTTTTTAAAAATTTCTAGTGAGTTTAAACTTTTTTACATATTAGGGGGCAAAATTTTTTTGCCCATGGGCGAAAAAAAAAAAACCGGCCCCGGCGCTATAAAAAAAAAAAGACTTTTAAAAATCAATCAAATATTTTAAATGTACGTTTAAGATTAAAACTGGTATTTTAAAATTTAAAGAAAAAAAGCCCCTTTTATTATATTTGAGGGTATATTTTATTTTAAAATTCTTTGTTTAAAAAAATCAAAAAAAGAAGGGAAAAAATTTGGGGGGCCCAAAACCAAAACCCAAAACCAAACCAAGACCCGGGGCCAAGACCAAGACCAAGACCAAGACCAAGACCCTTTTTTTGCAAGACCAAGACCAAAACCCCGGTTAAGACAAAAACCCAAAACCAAGACTAGCCGGGCTTTCTTGGTCTTGTTTTTCATCACTAGTTTGAATAAAACGATAATCCATTTCAATTATTTTTTACTTATTACTTAGAAAATTTAGGAGAAAATTTTCGTAAAAATTTACTTTAAAATGGAACTGAAAAACTTTTCTTTTAAAATTTAACTTCCCATGTTTCAAATTTAATATAAGTATTTTAATCAATTTTGGACCTTGAATAGATTCGAAAATTTTTAGGGAAAGAATATATCCAAAGGGGGGGGTTGAGGAGCCAGATACTGAAATCAAGAAAATGAAAAGTACCCAAAAACCTTGGTGCTTTTTTGGGGCCTGATTTTTGGAAAAAAATAATAAAAAAAGAAAAAAAAGAAAGCTTGAAAAAAAAAAAGGGGATAGCCTTCGGGGGGAAAAAAGCAAGAAATGTCGAAAAAAATTTTTTTCCGGGTAATTTAAAATACATAAAATAAAAACAGATAAAAGGGGGGAAAAGCTGCTGAACTATGAGTTTTTTATTTTTTTGATGTTAGGTATGTTTTAAAAAAAAAAAATTCTGGTTTTAAAGATTTTTTTTCCGCAGAACTAAGAAAATTATAAGTTATAGATGAGCATTGGCAGACTTTCTTTGTGACAATTTGTGATTGTATCAAAAACCGATAAAAGTGAGGTGTTTTCTAGATAAGTGTTTGACATGGTGAACGATAAAAAATCGTGTAACCCTAAAAAACTGTAAACAATTTTGTATTTTGCCTACTATATATACTTGCCTATGCAGGAACATGTATCAGTTGATTTTTTTTATCAAGCATTTCCACTACTACTAATATTTTAGTACTTGAAGATGGTAAGTAAGTAATATAATAGCGGAGAAAATTTTAAAAAAGATTGAAAACGATTTTAGTACAAAAAAATAATAAGCAAAAAACGATGCAGAACTAAAACAATAATAATTATTATATTTCAGATTAAATACCTAATTCAAATTGTTGCGTTATTTGTCGCAGTAACAGCCGTTACTGAGCAAGAACAATGGAATTTATTTAAGGTAAGTTTGTTCTGCATATTTATGGTATTTATGTTTTGGTTAACCAGTAGGAAACTATTAACTATAAAATAAAATTTAAAGTTTATTTATTGTTGTAATAAAGAGGTTCCACTAATAGTAGAATTTAAAGAGCATTTTACCGGTTTTCATTTCGTTTGCTAGTAAAAAATTCTTTACGCCTTTTTGACACTCGTCCGACACCACTTAGATAGCACTGTCAATGGCCAACATCTGCAAAATTCCATAAGAAATACAAATGTTAAACCGATGCACTCTCGGATTGAAAATACCTTAAATATACAGGTTGATTCAAAACACATACGCCATCGCTTAATGAGAGATTCTTAGTCAAAAATAATACTAAAATATAGCTCCAGGACGCTCCAGTTTTAAAATACATGGTATGACAGAAACCATTTCAGAATTGGGATTTTGCTTTTATTTTTAAATCAGATAAAATTAGAACATTAACCCAAATATACTTTCTGATTAACTTTTGTTACTATTAAGGGCCAGTGGTGTACTTTTGGAAAATTTTATTAATTTTTTTCACCATTATTTCGTCATAACTTTTTTGGTATTATTATTATTATTATTATTAATGATTTGGTACACAATAATATTTTCTGCATAGTTTTACATAAAAAAAGTAAAAAGTAAAAAGGTACTCTTAAATTAACTTAATAAACATAATGAATTTCAAGATATTCTAATTTTAAACTTACATGGTAGGAAAAGATTAACATTTAAAATTAACAATAATTTTAATTTTTTCTAAAAAATAAATAAATTGAAGATTAAATATTTTTTTTTGTAAAAATTGCCATTTTTTTTAATTTAAAATGTTACTCTTTTCGTATACTATGAAAGTTTATAATTAGAATATCTTAAAAACCTTTAATTTATCGAGTTAATTTAACTGTACCAAGTTTTATTTAAAAAAAAAAAAAAAGATTTAAAAATAAAACAAAAATCTCAATTCTAAAAATTTTTCTTTGCACTTTGTACTTTAAAAATGAAACCGTTTTGATCTATGTTTATAAAATATTTTTGTCTTCTGTCATTTTTGCGCCCAAGGTATCTTTCCATTAAGCGATAGCATATGTTTTTTGAATCACCTTGTATATATACATGAATATATACATATAAATAAGAAAATTAAAGCTTTGTTGTTTCAAACAAAACCTAACAATTTCTATATAATATGGCTGGTCCTCTTAAAATCCACGCTCACAAAGAAGTTTTTCAATTGTTAAAAATTAACAAGCCTTTATTGCAAAAACTAATACATTTAAGTAATCTCAAAGGGTAAAAAAGTTTTCAACAATCGTATAGAAAATAAAGTACTTTACTACTGCAATAAATTTGTTTGTTTGGATCAAGCACATCTTTCTTCTCTCAATACCAAGATACCTTCAGGGCTTCAGGGTGTCCCACGACGAACCGACGCGGTCGATTTCTCAAAAACTTAGCAAAGGAAAATTTTTAAAATTTGGTAGCTTACTAATATCGATGAAACCAACTCGTCTAAAATATTTTCAAGATGGTGGCACTTCCGGTTGTACCGGAAGTCGATGCTAACTTCCTTATTTTTAATGGAACACTCTATATATTATTGCATTTTTGAATTTTTCAGAAAATTCTAGATATATTTTGTCTAAATATGCTATTCCTAAGTCTAACCGTTTTCGACATATCTTAAATATTATTAAAATTTAAATGACGTTTGCAGACCCCAAAATAAGAAGAAATTTTCCTATATGGCATACTCTATTATTTAATTTGGGTTGAATTCCTTATGAAAAGAGGCCTAATTTTGTATATTGAGTGGATATTTTGGGTGTAAATTAATACAGGTTGACTAAAAATTAAGTACAAAAATTAACTGATAAAAAACGTAAAAAGTCATTTTTTTCAAATGGAAACCCCCTACTTTTATATTTTTATCGTATTTAGCATTGAAAATAAGGTAACTTTGTATTAAGTGGTCTATTCCTGAAAATGTATAGTTTTCGAAATAATTGACAATGTAACATTTTGTGTTGTAAAAATGCTATACGTCTCTTTAATTTTGTTATTAGTGGGCTATGACGGCGGGACGCGGCGAAAAAAAGACAATCGGACGTAGAAACGTCACTATTTAGATTTGACAATTAGTTGTTATTAGATATCAATTATGCCGGGTCGTTTAAACTACACGCACGAAATTAACTAAAATAATTGTTTTTTTTCAATGCTTGGTTATTGCTGGTATAATTATTCTTTTATTAGTTTTTGCTTTAACAGTGCCGTAGTTGTTACATTCACTGTAGATAATAAACAAATTTAAATAATCTTCGTGCGTGTAGTTTAAACGACCCGGCATAATTGATTTTTAATAACAACTAATAGTCAAATCTAAATAGTGACGTTTCTACGTCCGATTGTCTTTTTTTTGCCGCGTCCCGTTGTCATGGCCCACTAATAACAAAATTAAAGAGCCGTATAGCATTTTTACAATACAAAATGTTAAATTGTCAATTATTTCGAAAACTATACATTTTCGGAATATACCACTTAATACAAAGTTACCTTATTTTTTAATGCTAAATACGATAAACATATAAAAGTAGGGGTTTCCATTTGAAAAAATGACTTTTTACGTTTTCTATCAGTTAATTTTTGTACTTAATTTTTAGTCACCCTGTATTAATTTACTACCAAACAACCACTGAATATACAAAATTGGGCCTCTTTTTACAAGGAATTCAACTCAAACGATATAATGGAGTATGCCGTAAAGGAAAAATTTCTCCTTATTTTGGGGTCTGCAAACGTCATTTTTGACATAAATTTCAAGATATGTCGAAAACGGTTAGACTTAGGTATAGCATATTATACACTTCATGGTCAGTCCATGAAGGTTTAAAGTCCAAGTATTAACGTACAAAGTAAGATATTTAGGGCTTCTCCAGATGAACCGTATGCATAGAAGTCTGACTTCCTGTTGCTTTATTTATTAATCTTATATATTTTGTAGGTTAAATTTAAGAAATCCTATGAGCACGTATTGGAAGAACGTACAAGATACGCCATTTTTCTAGATAATTTGGCTGAAATTGAATCCCACAATAAAAACTTTGATGCGGGTCTAGTGTCTTATAAAATGGCTATTAACAAATTTGCAGACATGACCAGATCAGAATTTCTTAGCACATTAAATACAAAGATTGCTACGCAAAACTTGACCGGAACCAGAGCTGCATTTAAAATACAAGTTGGCACCAAAATACCAACAGAAATTACTGGATCGAAAGTGGTGCTGTCACTCCAGTTAAAGATCAGGGGTCTTGTGGTTCCTGCTGGAGTTTTAGTGCGGTAAGTAGTTTTGTAAATAGACTGGATATTTACATATGTTAAACTATATAGGTACCGAGTGGTGCGTCGCCGGGCGGAACATAGGAAAATCTCATGTAAATTTTAAGAGGGTCCATTATTGGCTCCCCTGTACATTTTACATAAAAAATGTAAGATAACTTTTTGGTTCGGTTCAGGTAAAACCAAACAGACACCAGCCACCAGCAAACAATTTGTTATAAGTCTTTGTCAAATCTGACTTACAGCCGAATACAAGGAATGTTTTTTGTTTCATCCAACTTACATCACATTCAAAGTAAAAGACACGTTAACATTATTTTTATCAAACCTTTTATTTAATGTAACAATTAAGTTTAACTAATAACAATTATTACTATTAATCATTAAAAAAATAATTTTATCATACTAGAATTTAATTAAACCAATAGCAGTACCTGAAATATTTTCAATTTATTTTCCCATCAAGCCATCAGGTCCATTTTAACCATTAAACGTATTGTCAGTAAATTTGAGTCCAAAGCCATCGCAATAAATAATTGTTAAATGTTTAACTCAAAGATCGAAAATAGATTCGAAAAAAGAGAGAACTGAACTTTAATATTTTACTAGGTGAGAAAAATAAAATAAAATAAAAAACAATAACTTTTTAAAATAATAAAATACATAAAAACATTAATTAAATCAAATGTTAAACAACCCCTATTAACACTAAACAATATCCCAACTGATCATAAAAGTCATTTCTAACGTTCTAGTTGATATTGCGAAATTTTATTACATTCTAACGAAATAACGTTTTGTTAGAATGGTTTTGGGTTCTTAAAAAATTTTAACTTTTTAAAAACACCTTTTTTTGACCCCCCAGAAAGAAGTCATTAGGTGAAAAGATCCCGGG
>JAHBCN010013165.1:0-25026 GCA_019359885.1 Listronotus oregonensis
AAAATATATATATATATATATATATATATATATATATATATATATATATATATATATATATATATATATATATATATATATATATATATATATATATATATAATAATTGTCAAAATAAAAAATCAAGATTTTCGTTTACATTTAAGCTTAGCGTTTAATAATTTAGATTTTACTGTGATGTCACAAAGCTGATACCCCCATACCCCTTGTCACACAATGTCACAATCCTCAAAACCCCTTACCCCTCTTAAGATGTAATGTAATTTACGGATTTATATATTAAACAAGAAGCCTATTTGCTCAAAGCGTCGTGGCCATTTACCTTTTTGTCCTTAAAGCAATGATCGATAATATATATATATATATATATATATATATATATATATATATATATATATATATATATATATATATATTAGCAAATGCCAATTGTTCAATAAAATCACAAGCCCTTTAAATTACACGATCAAATGGTCAAATGAATGAAAACAAAACTATTCTCCACCGGTGGTATCAAAACCGCTCCCCTTTTTCCACTAAATTCTCCAAAATGTTAAATTCCATTTAACATACGGACTGACGCCAGTATATAGTCTATCAACGTTGTTCAAAGGGCATTAAAAAAGTTTGAAGGTTAATGGAAGCTAATCTATGGCTATTCGATCAAAAAATGTCCGGCCCACTATGAAAATAACTATCGAGGGCCCCCTTGATTCTGCTCAGTAACAAAATCTCCAAAAATATTGTAATGTGATGCCTACCTACACAGTTTGTAGGTAGAGCAACACATTCGGCCGAGTGACGATCGCGTTGCTAAAGTTAGCAATGGACTTAACAATGGGTTAAATTTAACAAGAGCGAAAAATGAAATAACTTGACAACGTAGCAAATTTCAAGGCAACTGGATCCCAAATAAATAATTTAGTTTCGGATTTTTCTTTAAAAACAATTAAACATATAAAAAAAAATAATTACCTTGCACAGGATATGAGATAAATGGGTTTTGACACTCTAACAAACTTATTTTATATTACACATTTTTTAAAAACGTGCATTTTTTTGATAAATTCAGTGATGGAATAGCCACTGCTTTAATTTTCACTTTTAATAAAATTGGACGTTTTTTACTTTCAACAGAACTGGAAATTTTTATTATATTTTATTATAATATTTTATTATAATATTTTTTTATAACATCCTAACTTCTAAAAACTAAAGTGTTGATATTTACTCGAACCTGCCTTATAAAATATTCCTTTAACATTCAGGTAGTATTATACCTCCCGGTAGACAAAATCTAAAAAATCGTCGACTACTCACCCGTAGAGCAAGAGATAAAGTTATAGTCTTATTTAGGGTATATAAACCCTTGGTATGCTGATTGGTCGGCATCGTTTACCCATTCCCCACCGACTAATCAAACGTAGAGTGAGAGAGAAATGTTGTACTCTTATTCCCGTTTTCTCTTACGCACATTGTTCATCCAAGTTGCGGATGAAAATTTTGGGGCGCCTTAGAACATGGTCCCCTTCAAAAAATTTTAAAAATAAAAAAAGGTAGTAATGTATGGCACTCTTCATCACGGAAACAGTCTGAAAACGCTCTTGAGCTACTTCAAATATATAAATGCTTGACTAGAAAGTCACTCTAGCGTTCGTGTAAAAATTATTATATGTGGGGTATATACTGTTTCTGAAATCAAGAACATCTTTTATTTCCGATGCAAAATCCTTAGATAAAATTTTTACCCCCTAGACTGCTTTGACTTGGATTTCGGACAAGGCATTGGGGCAAATCGAAAATATACCACAGCGGGTCTCTACAACGGTTTTTAGTACATTATGTTATAATTGTTATACCTTTAAACTCGCCTTGAAACAAGATAACGAGAAGCATTTTCTAGGTTTATTTCGTTAATTTAATTGGTCGTTGATTTATACATATTATAAATACACAAATAAACATAAAATTTTTTTAAATTCTTTTTTTTAAAAAAGAATAGATGGATAATAAATAGCAGTAAGTAATAAAATTCTTGTAAAAAAATTTTTTACTAATATTTATTAAATTAAAAAAAACAATTTTCTAGAAAAATAAAGCAAATATTTTGTCTATTCTAGATGTAATAAAACCCCGAATTTATCAATAAATATGTAATAGGCGGGAATTGTATTAAAGAACATGTTAAAAAAAACAAATTTAAAAAAGTTAATAATATATGTATATATATACAGGGTGATTCACGGTCGATGGTAGGTTAGACGTTAATGGAAAACGGGACGCAGAATTTTTCCGAAAATTTTGCATCTTACATTTTCTTACCTGTTCTATCAATCTAAACTATTTTCAGCATTGCGACGTTGCCGCTTCTATTAAAAGGTCCTAGAAACTTAAATTTTTTAAATGGAACTTTCCCTATATTAACAAGTTTTTATATTCCCCTTTTATTATAATATTTTTTTTGTTAATATTGCCCTTACCTATCTCTATCGGTTTTCGAGAAAAATAATTTGTGTTAAATTTTTGGTCCAAAACATGGCCCTAATTAAACTTAAGAAAAAAAATTAGTGTTCTCAATTCATTGAAAAATTAATTTTTGGTGGTAGTTTAGACAGACACGATGTTTAATTTAACCGAGAAATCGACTTCGCTCTTACAGGGGCGTGCTAAAATTACTATTATTTCCGTTATTTTTAAAGGGGGTCAAAGATCATTTTTCAAATGAAACCCCTGTATATTACTCAATAAAATAAAAGATAAAGAACGCTTTAAGATAAATATTATGTCCCTATACCTAAATCATCAAGTTTGCTTAAAAAAAGCCGCTTTTTTGTGAAAAATTATTTTTTAAAGAATTTAATTTTAAGTAACCATGGAAATATCAAGCTTATGACAGTTTGATTACAAAATAATTAAATTTAACATGTAAAGTAAAGAAAATAACATAATTAAGATGAATAAAAATAACAAGATTGTAAACAAAATAACAAATTTTTTCAATAAATGCTGGAAATGTTGTCCATTACATTCTAAACATTTTAGAATGTGCTTTTTAAGTCGTAGTTCTTCTTTGGGAGGCAGCAGTAGGGGTAATGCACATCCCCTTTTTTTTTAAACACAACATAAAAAAAAGTCAAGCGGCGTGAGATCGGGTGATCTCGGTGGCCAATCCCATGGCCCTAAAAACGCCTAAACCAACGATCGTCAAACATTTTACGAAAGTTCCCTGAAACTTCCTGGGTGCAATAAAGCATGGCGCTCCGTCAGTTAAAACCACGAATTCCTATATTTCTCTAAAAGGGAAATTATCGACGAACTCGGTAAAGTCGTCCTTAGTATTTTGAGATATCTCCCCCCAGGTGTGTCATCATAAATAAAAGCTATTTTTTTCTCTTTTAAAAAACAGAAAACATTAAGGTCAAATTTTTTTTGAAACCCATTTCTTTTGTTCGTAAGGATTATGATCAGCCCAAAATTGCGATTCCTATTAAAAATCCCATCCCTCGTAAAATTTTTCTCGTCGCTCCAAATTATTTTTGACAAAAACTCTGGATCCCCCTGTGCAAAAAAAAGGGTTTCGCAAAAACCTTTACCCTTCAAAAATCTTCCGCTGGGCTTTAACTTTAGTAAATTTATAACGGATGCATTTAGTGATTTTCCAAAATTCGTTGTACTGAAGCATATGATACACCAATCTTCTTCTGCACTATGAATTGTTCTGGATATGCAAAAATATGCCAATTCATTTGAAGTAACGGGTTTTGGTAATGTTGGAGGCGCTTTTAAATTTGAGCCATAGTTAATGAAATTGTTTTGTAGTCGTACAAACTTCCTCTCGTTTTTTTTGATGTTAATTCAGAATACATTTTTAAATTTTCTGCAACTTCAGCAATGATTTGATCACATTGTCCGTGTAAAATAAATAATTTTTTTTAAGAACTTTGCGAATAATATTTGCGTTCACTTTGGAAGATTTTAAACACCGTCAATAACTTTTTATAAGTTTTTTAAAGTCACCAAACTGTCATAAGCTTGATATTTCCATGGGTTTCTTAAAATTAAATTCTTTAAAAATAATTTTTCACAAAAAGCGGCTTTATTTCGCAAACTTTATGATTTAGGTATAGGGACATGGTATGTCATCTTAAAGCGTTCTTCTTCATCTTTTATTTTATTGAGTAATATACAGGGTTTCATTTGAAAAAATAATCTTTTTTACCCCTTTTAAGAAAAAAGGAAATAATAGTAATTTTAGCACGCCCTGTATGATATGGGTCGATTTCTCAGTGTAAATTAAATACATCGTGTCTGTCTAAACTACCACCCAAAAAATTTAAATTTTTTGAATTGAGAACACTAATTTACTTAAGTTGAGTGGGGCCATGTTTGGACCATATTTAACACAAATTATTTTTTATCTCGAAAACCGATAGAATAGGTATAGGCAATATTAACAAAAAGTATTATAATAAAAGGGCGAATATAAAACTTTTTAATATAGAATTCCATTTAAAAAATAAAGTTTCTAGGACTTTTTGGGAAGCGGCCCGGGGGTCCCTTGGGGGAAAAAATCGATTTAAGGTAAAAAATGGTTAAATTTTAAAAATACTAGGCCCTTTCCCCGGGTTCCCCGCCGTCTAACCTTAATATATATATATATATATATATATATATATATATATATATATATATATATATATATATATATATATATATATATATATATATATAAAATATATATATATATATATATATATATATATATATATATATATATATATATATATATATATATATATATAATATATATATATATATATATATATATATATATATATATATATATATATATTGTTAAAACCTTTTTTTTTTGACAAATAGTTAACGTTTAAAAGAAACCCCCTGTTCTCAAGAGTTTTTATTTTTACCTCTTTGTTAAATTTATACAGTGTTAAGTTTATCTTTTGACAAACTGGAGTCCCGTTTTGTCCCCGCTCCCGTTGTCTTGCCGTCGTTTTCGCCGTATTAAATATCGATTGTTTGCTTTGTGTATTTTATTGGGTTGCAGAATTTTTTGGATTAATAAAACCTTCATATTTTAGTGATTATTGGTTTATTAAATTTAACTATCATTTTGTGTTTATTGTTTGTTACCTATAATATCGTAAAAAAATGCCTGAAAAGTTGTATGGTTTTGTCTTGCAAATCCAAGGGTAAACATACCGGAAAACCCCTGATTAGGAAAACAAGCGCAGGTTAATTCAAATATCACTTTCACAAGAAAATTTTTTAAATTGAAAAATAAATAGTTTCTGAAATAAAATGTCATAAAACTTGGGTTCGTTTCCCCGAGCGAGAAAGATATATTAGAATTAGTAGTTACTTTTAAAATAATGTCCCCGAGCTGGGTTTTTAAAAATATAGAAAAGAGAGATCAAAATAAGGATCACATGTCCTTGTTGCCCTTAAAGGTAACTTATAAGTTTATCACTGTTTCGAAGAGAAAGAAAAAGGAATGTCAAAAAAATTGCTTACAGAATGGGGCCCCTGAGATATCTACCACGTTTTCTAAAAGGTAAAATGCAATTGCTGCATGTTTTAATGCCAAGGAATTTAAAAAGGTGTATGGAAGGAATGCCGTAGAACAAAATTGCCCGGGGTGGGGGTGGCGGGAATAGGGGAAAACGGCTCCGCGGAGTTTGCACCATAAATCGTAGGTCAGGTCCGGACTTGTTGACATCATCAAATGTCAAATTCAGACTAACTACCCTTTTTTTAATTTAAATTGTTGGTTTAAAACGGAACTATTATAGAATATTTTGAAATTATTATGTAATATTGGATTTTATATCATCTAATTTAACCTGAAAAGAACTGATGGGGCCCCACAGCCTTCTATTAAAATGGTTATTTTTGGGAGTTTTGTATTTTTACCAAAATTTTAATAAAATAATTAAACGATTTTAAAAAAAAAAATAATTTTAAAAATTGTATGATAGTTTTATGTACTTATAAATTTTGTGATAAAATAAGGGGCAAGATAGTGTAAATCAGTTTAATTTAATTATTATATTTAAGGATCAATATCTGAAAAATAAAAAGTTGACGAAAAACACTGTAGATTTGTAATCAGCGCCTCTGTATGCAAAATCATCGAAATCGGCAAGGGTCAAGAAAAAATTACCATAATTTAAACTGGTTGTTTTTGTTTGGGCAATACAATAGTTTATAAATTTATAATTTGTATAAAAGTACAGTAAAATAGTGTTACTATGCAGATAACATAAACAAATTTAGCAAAGTATATAATTTACATAAGAATTTCTTTTATATTGTCAGACAGTTCACCCAAAGGGTGAGGTAAAGGGAAGTTTTTCTGGGCCCAATTTTGGAGATGGGCTGGGGTAGCAGATTCCGTCGGGCCCCTCTGGGGATGATGAAACAAAAAAATGGAAGTTCGGGGCCTCTGAAGCTGTCAGAGGAATTATACTGCCAACTCCTCCCCGGGCAGAAGCCGTGAAAATACCTTTAAAAATGCAATATATTCCCTCTAGGGCGTCGGCGTCGGTGGGAAGAGTAGGAAGCTTTTTGTAAGCGTGGGGTCATTAATAAGACGAACAGATCTTTTTTAAGTGAAATAAAATTATAAGTGTTGTAGGAAACCCCCATTGCCCCGACAAGAGAACAATATTCCAAAGATGGTCTGATTAGAAAACATGCAGAGTATACAGATTAGACAGATATAAATACGTATTGGCTCCCAAAATTTAAAGCAGCTGAGGCTATGGATGTAATGTGCTTATGTACTTAAGTTTGTTCTCAAAAGTAACACCAAAATGATTAAATAACTTCTTTTCGCGGCACCGAGCATGACTGTGGCGGGCAAAAACTAGGGTTTTTGAAACCCCAATTCAGGATTTGTTTATGGTCTTGTGAAAGTGATATTTGAATTGACCTGCGCTTGTTTTCCCAATCAGGGGGTTTTTCCCGGGGATTTACCCTTGGATTTGCAAGACAAAACCATACAACTTTCAGGCATTTTGTTACGATATTATAGGTAACAAACAATAAACACAAAATGATAGTCACAATTTAATAAACCAATAATCACTAAAATATGAAAGGTTTTATTAATCCAAAGACTTCTGCAACCACAAAATAAAATCACACAAAGCAAACAATCGATATTAATACGGCAAACGACAGTAAGACAACGCACGTGGGTTGGGGGTCCAGCCTCTCAAAGATAAACTTAACACTGTGTTAAATTTAACAAGAAGGTAAAATAAAAATCTATATATATATATATATATATATATATATATATATATATATATATATATATATATATATATATATATATATATATATATATATATATATATATATATATATATATATATATATATATATATATATATATATATATATATATATATATATATATATATATATATATATATATATATATATATATATATATATATTATATATATATATATATATATATATATATATATTATATATATATATATATATATATATATATATATATATATATATATATATATATATATATATATATATATATATATATTATTACGAGAAATTTACTAAGCTAATTTATAACGTAAATTTGTAACGCCAATTTATAACAGGCAAATGTTACGCCCCACTTGGGCAAAAAATAAATTTAATAATAATTAACTTAATAAAAAAATTAAAATAAATAATTATCCAATAAAAATTAATAGATAATTATCTAAGGAAGTGCTCGGCTAGCTCAGAAATATAAAATAATAATTATACATTCATTGGCTAATGAATATGGTTACAATAAATACTTACAGTCGATGAGGCTCTACACAAAGGCGAGTGCATTCTTGAAATATTGTCAATAAAAAATCAAAATATAAATATACTAGTTAATGCTTTATTACAAAAATAATAAAATAATTTAACAAATTCCTACCAAATTGGTGGATGCGCCTTTTAAACCAAAATTTAATAAGATTTTAAATTATTGAAAAATAAATGACAATGTTAAACTAAATTCGACTTATATACAATTTATGTTAAACCCAAAAGCTGGACAATTAATAAACTATCAACAGTTAAATCCTATATATAACAAAGTCCGTAAGCTTATAACTTTTACAGAAAACCTTCTAGTATGTTACCCACATATACGTAAGGCCATAAGTTGCATTTAAAACTTTTTTTTTATAGGCACTTACAAATTAAACAAAAAATAATAAAATGAAGCAGAATGACGTTATGGACGTTACAGCAAAATATCTGAGAGCCCTAAGGCTTAAACAAAAAATATCTGGTCAAGGGTTAAACAAAAACCAATGTCAGTAATGCTATCTAATTAATCAATTATCAAATTCAATATTTATAATTAAACCGTATAAGATTATTACCAAATGATTAGCAATAAATCTTATACCTCCTACCACAGATTGATATACAACACTCATACTCGTGTATATGATTACAAATCACAAGTACCAACTGTCCCTATCAAACTGTTCCCCAATAGAATAGTGTTAAAAGTAAGTGACTATATACCCCTAAGGTATACCATAATAATAAATGTTCTTTCGATAACCTTTAAAGTTTTAAAAGTGCACATGTGTATACTTATGTCCAAATTCCAGTCTTAGATTTTAGTGAAGGTACCGAGAAAATAAAGTGTTAATGACTGTCAGGGCCGTATCTAGGCGGTGGCGAGATGGGCGACCGCCAAGGGCGCAGCTACCTGGGGGGCGCAAAATCGGCCATGAAAAATATTTTTTTATATCAGTTGTCAATACCGCAGTCATATTATTATTATTTTTTACTGACAAAATTAATCAAATAATTAAATTAAACAGAACAATTTTATAACAAATTTTCAACTTAAAGACTTCCTTTACTTATTTTTAAGTTTAATCGTCCGCAAATAAGGATGTATAGCTAACTTATATTTCAATTCTTTTAGTCAGATACAAACAGTTATTTTAAGTAAATCATGTCTCATTCAAAGAGTAGGCTAATATTTTCATATAAAGAAAATATGGTAATTTATACAAATTTTACCACAAAATTGGTATTTTAAAGAAACGAAATTTTCGGATCAAAAAACTTTAAACATACAACTTGTACTTTAATTTTGTAAAATTTCCGAGAAAAAAAACCCCTTTTCGTTGGGGGGTATTCTACCGGGTGGTGCATCGCCAGACTGGCAATAGGAAATCCCATGTAAATTTTGATACATTGAAATATTGGCTCCCCTATTGAATTTACAACAAAATTGTATTTTATTGTAAATTGAATTGAATTTACAACAAAATGACTATTTTGAAGACGTTGATAAGATTAGCTCAGATTCTAAATTTATTTTTTTCTGATAAGGCAATTAATAGTATATTAAACAACAAGGTTTGAAAACGACTCTTTGCACACGGGCGAGACAAATTGATGGACCGAGACGAAGTCGAGTCACAAGTCTAGGTGTGCAAAGGCTTTCTAACGAGTTTTTTACGATACTTTTTATACGACTGCAAAATAAAAAAAACATTTTTTTGTAAATTTTTATTTCAAAAACAAACGCAAAACAAAAATAATGAAAACAAGAAAACTACAGACTATAATTTAGCAAACAGGAAACTTCATTAAAACTATTTTAAAATATTAATTGTAATGTTTACTTCTGCAGGAATCGTCGCATTGTTGATCGACTTTTTAACGATGGAGACAACATTTTCTGGCACCTTGATACAGTTCTCTGTCGTCGGCATATTGCAGTTTTCTTGCGGCACTTCATTACTCAATTGCTGTTGTGGCTGTGCCGCAACAGACGACCGAAGGAAGATCCTCTCTGAAACGTCCATTTATTACTAAGCGAGTCATCTATATAACTTTCGGCGACTGAGCTGGATTTCCATCCACCATGGCGCTTCAGAGCCAATCTGACCCAGAATTCACCAATTTTTGTGGCGACCCGTTTAAATGCCGGTATGGTTTCCGGGTTTCAACACCCAAAAATTTGGCGTGTCTTTTGCCATCCGCCAGTTTGTTAATTCCAATGTTTTGGCGAGTGCATTTTCCATTTTGATAATTAAAAAAAAAAAATTGTTTGGGGAAGTGGAGGTCAAAAGGGCAGATCTTTTTAAGATGGTGTAGGGCTTCTGACACTTAAATGATCTCGGCATCTTCTTTTTGGGTTTATTCTCTAGTTTAATTAACTTTTGCGTGCCAAATCCGTCTTTTTTTTGGAAGCCAATTCTTCTTCGGCATGCCAGAGAGCCCGGGCTGCCACCACTGAAACAAGAAAAAATCCCGATAAGTCTTTAGTTTTATTCATTTTAAGTAAGTACTTTATGAAATAGCACTATTTAAAAACAGAATTGGGTAACCCGCCTACTAAACCTTCTCACTATAAAAAATGACACCATAAAATAAAAAAAATTTTCCTGTGATGCCTACCTTGATTAGCAAATATTTCTCGTCTGAAGCGTTCTTTGGAAGCGGAAAAATCATTTCCCCGTTTTGGACTTCTTTGGCACATAGTTTTCTGATTTTCTTTTATTAGGGCCTGCAACTTCTGGTATTTAATACCCTTTTTTGGTTTTTGCCCTCAGGGTTGATTTTTAGCATGGAAAAGGTGCTCCATAATGTTGAAGACTTGTATTTGTTCGACAGCTCTTCAAAGTACACCAACAAACATTTTCGGAAAACGTTTGTACGTTATTTGCTTGTCCCCATTCATAAATCGATGTAACCCCTTCCCTTATCGATCTCTTGACTTTTTTGGAAGTGGGTTTTGACGAGATTAAACTCGTTTTTTTAGAATTTCTTCAGAATCGGACTTTTTTTCGCGAAATCAAAATTTTTTTGTATCTAAATTGGTATCTAATCAACAAAACAAAAAAACTATATTTTGCTATGGAAAAAAACCTATTTTTGAGTTTTCTATTTTTTATAACAATAAAAAACCATAATAAATCATATTGAAAGACAGAACCGTGAAAAAAAAATATTTTCCTTGCAAAATTTGTGCAAAATCAATTTTCAAAGCTTGTTTAGCGTGTGCAAAACCCCTTTTTTCTAAAGCAGTCGTATAAAAAAAATATAATATACCATCCTACAAATATCAAAGACATCAGGAATTAAGGGCAGGCGATGAGATCCGAAGAGTAGATTTTTGTTTTGAAGTTATGGAAAGGGCGAATAACGATAGGGACTTGTTACGCAATATTTGTTTTAGTAACGAATGCACCTTCAAATTAAACAATGAACCAAACGTTCAAAACATCAGATACTGGAGCAAAGAAAATGAACACAGATTTGTATCTACAAAGACTCAATACCCTCAAAGGTAAACGTTTGGACGGGTATATTTGGATATCGGATTATTGGACCTTTTTTCTTGAATCACAATTTGGGAACAGAAACTTTTTTAGAACTATTACAAAATCAAGTGGGGCCGGCATTGGAAGAAGTTGCACCTGACAATCCAGACATTAATTTGGTTTCAAATGGATGGTTGTCCTGCACAATTCAGAGAAGTAAGGAATATGTTCAAAATGTTTACAATGGACTCACTCTAGGACCAAATTACTCCATAAATTGGCCAGCTAGGTCTCTGATCTTTCGCCAAACGACTACTTCCTTTGGGGTCATATCAAAAATGTTATTTATACAAATTGGTTATCAAAATTTAGAAGAATTAAAAGTTTCAATTTCAGCGGCGTGCGATCGACTATCGGCATTTCAACTTCATAATGTAAGAACTAGATTTTATAACCGTTTAGGATATTGCTTAGCAGTAAACGGAGGTCTGTTTGAGCATCTAATTAAAAAACATTAGCTTTTAGTTTCAATGTGTTGTGTTAAAACGTATTTTTAGATAGTTTTTAAGTGTGTTTTTCACCTTCCTATGAAATTGTTTCATTATGTAAAAATCTCATTATGTAGTTCAATGTAATTACTTGTATTTATTAAATGATTACAACCATTATTTTATCCTCAATACTGTAAAACATGTTGAAATAACTAATACAAAGTAACACGTGAATTAAAAAGTTGACAGGACATTTTATTTATTACTGGTGGATTCATTAAGGTATGTAGCAGGTATGCAACGATTTTACAAATGCACCACCCGGTATACTCCCCAAACCACCCGGTCTGAGGGGGGGGGGGCACAAATGTTAAGCCCCGCCAAGGGCGCGGCCATACCTAGATACGGCCCTGATGACTGTTCACTCAGACAGAGAAGGTATTAAGTAACATCAAGCTATTCAAATGATTAGCAGGTGTTTTCAATAAAAATTTCAGTTCAAATTTAAGGCTAGACTATCGACATGACATTCTCTTAAGTCAATGTTATATCATAATTCTACAAAAATTTTCTTAAACCTAAGACTTAGCTGTGATTTTCCTGTTATTATGGAAGCAAGTGGTTGTGCCTTAGAAACAGTAGTCTAGCTGTCAGTCATCAGCAACTAATGTCGGCAACTTGGGTTTGTCACTTGAATCTCCAACATAAGGCATGGGATTAAATCCATTAACTCGAACTGGAACTAGGCATAAGCTGCATTGGCCGGAACACAAAATCAAGTCGAAGAAATCAAAGGGTAAAATCCGGAATAGAAAATAAATAACAGAAAGAAGAAAGAACCCTTTTTCCACAAACTTAACGAGCCAATATCGCCCCTTATAAGATATTAACGAAGAAAAAGGGTTCCATGTAGGTTTTCCACGTGGTATAATCCTTCTTTAAGAAGACATAAATTTCCCAAAAATTTACGGATAACGTGACATTTCACTCCGAAACAACGTACTACAATTAGCACAAACAAACGGGAAATTTACTTAGGCAGTTGTTCAACAATCCCCAAGACAAGGGTTGAAAATTAACCTTTAGAACATTGCCTTCACGTGTGCTGTCTCCTTGGTGGTCAGCAGGAGAGAGAAAGCTTCCCCAAAACTTATTTTTCACCGACAGCGTTTTCTGTCAAGGACGACCTTAGCAGTACCAAAACCCTTCTTGCTACAATTCTCCCAACTCACACACAATCCATCACTGGCTCGCTGGCTGGCCTTATGCCATCATTCCTAAGGGTTGGCTCTAAGCCACCAGGAACTACCCAGATATTACTAACAAACAACGCACGTTCAGCCCCGCAAAATATAATCCCGAAATCCAGATATAACCGGTTTCTGTCAGAACTTTCTAAAAAGAAAGATTTAGGAATCACTCTCGACTTCGAGACCGCCTCTCACGGTACCAAGCGGCGTTGCTACTACGACATCTTGCCAGTCACTTTAGCCAAAAAGAAAAAGAAGAAAAGAAAACAACTTCACCATAAACCTGACTTATCAGTTCGATCAGTTCCTATTTGACCTCCGATCAGTGAAGTGCTCGCGATAAAAAAACTACATAGTTTTTTCCGGGAAGGCGGCTGAAGGAGCTGTATCAACGGCTTTTACCATCGGGGATCAAGAAGAAACTCAAGCCAAACGATGGAGTCCTTCTTCTGGGGCTAAGCGCTGTGAGCGATGATTCCTATATCTGTTTCTTTCTGGGAGCCCCACGCACGAGGAATTTTCCTAATGGCGGAAGATGGTTGCGCGCTCAGCAGGAAGGAGCAGTACTGACAGAAAACGGTTATGCGCGATACCAGTAGCAGTCTTCCTGGTCGGACGTCCATTTTTTGTGCCTTGCATCGATAAGAAAATATTTTAGAAAATTTTGAGAATTTAAGTTTTTGAAAAGTTCGGAATTTTTGGGGGCTACAGAGCCCGACTATCCAGAAGTTCCACGTACAAAGCCTGGGAAAGCCACGTTGATAACAACGTGTGTCTGGAAAAACAATGTAAAATACTCCACACGGTTACAAAAACAACCACAAACATGTCAACGACCCCTGAAAATAAGGAAAGGTCAATAAACAATCAAACACAAAACATTCCGCAGACCATAGCTAGTCATAAACAACATTTTAGAGTAAAGCCCTGCTTTCTGCATTTAAGGTATTTATGCAAAAAAAGGTATTTTAAATCAAAAATTGTTATAGTTCAATTTTTGAACTGTAACAATATATAAATCTATATATATATATATATATATATATATATATATATATATATATATATATATATATATATATATATATATATATATATATATATATATATATATATATATATATATATATATATATATATATATATAATGAAATAGGTTATTAGGATTGGTCTTTATGCCTTATTAAAAAAGTTAAACTACCTTTTTTAGCAGTCCCGAGCTTTCGGAAAATTTATTTCCTTTTTCAAGGCTGCAATATGTAAAAAAAAACCTTGGTTACATGAGATAAAAGACTAACATATTAAAACTTACCGCTAACATGTTAATGGAAAATGACTAATGCCACACCAGAGAACTTCATATTATAAATTAAAAACTTTAAAAACATCACACATAATTAAAATACAGGAAACACAAAAGTACACCACCCCCATCACATAGAACGGTTATTGTAAATAGTAAATCTGATGATATTTATTTACTTGTTTATTGTTTTTTCAACAAAATCCTTCCGATTGTGTGAATACCTAGATCTAAGGTCATGGTTTCTCCAAGCCGCAGTTTAGAGTCAGACAAGTTATCCCTGCGATGTAATATTAACTGGTAGATAGTGTAAAAGTGAAATTTGGTGTTTTGTAACCTTATCTGTCACCTAAGGTTAATAAGATTCAGGTGTTTGTGTGTGTGTGTGTGTGCGTGCGTATGTGTGTGTGTGCGTGTATGTGTGTGTGTGTGTGTGTGTGTGTGTGTGTGTGTGTGTTTGTGAGTATGTGTGTGTGTGCTTGTGCATGTATTACCCTCATCTGTCACCTAAGGGTTAATACTTGTATGTTAATATGTATATATGTTTATCCCCCAGCTGTCACCTAAGGGCGTGTATAGTAGTGTGTGTGAATTTATGTGACCACCCTTATCTGCCACTTAAGGGTGTGTTCGTGTGTAGATATGTGTGTGTACGTGATATTTTTTTGTAGGTTTCCGTGTAATGTGTTAACAGGGAAAACAGAAATCTGCTGTGCCCTAAAAAACCACGCCCCTATCCAGCAAAACGACAGAAAGAAAGAACAAAGGTACAAATGCTCTACAATAAGGACTTTTGGGGTACTTTTAGGCCAAGTAAACAGAAAATCATCCAAAATGACAACAACAAACAAAAACAACAATTAATCAAAAATAAAAAAAACGTAAAAAAAAAGGGTAACAATAAATGATTGGTTCGTTTAAAATATTAATTATTTTAAAAAGAGTTACTAGAGTTAGTAGACAGAGTTCGATTGGTCAAATTTAAATTAAGTAAGTTTGAATAAATTGCACTTAAATTTTCTATGTCCGCCCTCTTATTAATAGAATTAGGATGCAAATATATCTCGATCATTTCACGAACCAATCTCCTATTTCTGTGCGTTTTGCTGGATAGGGGGGCGTGGTTTTTTAGGGCACAGCAGATTTCTGTTTTCCCTGTTAACACATTACACGGAAACATACAAAAAAATATCACGTACACACACATATCTACACACGAACACACCCTTAAGTGGCAGATAAGGGTGGTCACATAAATTCACACACACTACTATACACGCCCTTAGGTGACAGCTGGGGGATAAACATATATACATATTAACATACAAGTATTAACCCTTAGGTGACAGATGAGGGTAATACATGCACAAGCACACACACACATACTCACAAACACACACACACACACACACACACACACACACACACACACACATACACGCACACACACACATACGCACGCACACACACACACACAAACATCTGAATCTTATTAACCTTAGGTGACAGATAAGGTTACAAAACACCAAATTTCACTTTTACACTATCTACCAGTTAATATTACATCGCAGGGATAACTTGTCTGACTCTAAACTGCGGCTTGGAGAAACCATGACCTTAGATCTAGGTATTCACACAATCGGAAGGATTTTGTTGAAAAAACAATAAACAAGTAAATAAATATCATCAGATTTACTATTTACAATAACCGTTCTATGTGATGGGGGTGGTGTACTTTTGTGTTTCCTGTATTTTAATTATGTGTGATGTTTTTAAAGTTTTTAATTTATAATATGAAGTTCTCTGGTGTGGCATTAGTCATTTTCCATTAACATGTTAGCGGTAAGTTTTAATATGTTAGTCTTTTATCTCATGTAACCAAGGTTTTTTTTTACATATTGCAGCCTTGAAAAAGGAAATAAATTTTCCGAAAGCTCGGGACTGCTAAAAAGTGTTTAACTTTTAATAAGGCATAAAGACCGAATCCCTAATAACCTTCCAGTTGTTTATTCAATTATCGGTAAAGCATTTATATATATATTTATATATATATTTTATATATATATATATATATATATATAATATATATATATATATATATATATAATATATATATATATATATATATATATATATATATATATATATATATATATATATATATATTGTTAGAGTGTCAAACCTATTTTTTTTTTTGACAAATAGTTAACGTTTAAAAAGAAATCCCCTGTTGTCAAAAGTTTTTATTTTTACCTCTTTGTTAAATTTAACACAGTGTTAAGTTTATCTTTTGACAGAGCTGGAGTCCCGTTTTGTCCCCCACGCTGTGCCGTTGTCTTACCGTCGTTTGCGCCGTATTAATATCGATTGTTTGCTTTATGTGATTTTATTTTGTGGTTGCAGAAGTTTTTTGGATTAATAAAAACCTTCATATTTTAGTGATTATTGGTTTATTAAATTGTGACTATCATTTTGTGTTTATTGTTTGTTACCTATAATATCGTAACAAAATGCCTGAAAGTTGTATGGTTTTGTCTTGCAAATCCAAGCGTAACATACCCGGAAAACCCCTGATTAGGAAAACAAGCGCAGGTCAATTCAAATATCACTTTCACAAGACCATAAACTAATCCTGAATTGGGGCTTCAAAAACCTTGTCTAGTTTATTGCTCCAAGACACAGTCATGCTCGGTGCCGCGAAAAGAAGTTATATAATCATTTTGATGTTACTTTTGAGAACAAACTTAAGTGACATAAGCACATTACATCCATAGCCTCAGCTGCTTTAAAAAGTTTGAGCCAATACGTATTTATATCTGTCTAATCTGTATACTCTGTATGTTTTCTAATCAGACCATCTTTGGAATATTGTTCTCTTGTCTGGGCAATGGTGTTTCCTATAACCCTTATAATTCTTGATTTCACTTAAAAAAGATCTGTTCGTCTTATTAATGATCCCACGCTTACAAAAAGCTTCCTACTCTTTCCCACCGACGCCGACGCCCTAGAGGGAATATATTGCATTTTTAAAGGTATTTTCACGGCTTCTGCTCCGAGGAGTTGGCAAGTATAATTCCTCTGACAGCTTCAGAGGCCCCGAACTTCCACTTTCTTTGTTTCATCATCCCCAGAGTGTCCAGACTGGAATCTGCTATCCGCAAAAGTTTTCCATCTCCAAATATTTAGGCCTGGTGTAGAAAAACTTCCCTTTACCTCAGCCTTGGTGAACTGTCTGACAATATAAAAAGAAATTCTTATGTAAATTATATACTTCTTGCTAAATTTGTTTATGTTATCTGCATAATGTAACACTATTTTACTGTACTTTTATACAAATTATAAATTTATAAACTATTGTATTGCCCTAAAACACAAACAACCAGTTTAAATTATGGTAAGTTTTTACTTTTCTTGACCCTTGCCGATTTCGATGATTTTTGCATACAGAGGCGCTGATTACAAATCTACAGTAAGTGTTTTTCGTCAACTTTTTATTTTTCAGATATTGATCCTTAAATATAATAATTAGATTAAACTGATTTACACTATCTTGCCCTTACTTTATCACAAAATTCGTGATAAGTACATAAAACTATCATACAATGTTTAATATTTATTTTTTAAAATCGTGTCAATTATTTTATTAAAATTTTTGGTAAAAATACAAAACTCCCAAAAATATCAACCATTTTAATAGAAGGCTGTGAAGTGGCGCCATCAGTTCTTTCCATGTTAAATTAGATGATATAAAATCCAATATTACATAATAATTTCAAAATATTCTATAATAGTTCCGTTTATAAACCAACAATGTTGTACAAAAAATTAAAAAAAACGTATAGTTAGTCATTTGATGATGTCAACTTTATGTGGTTATAAAAAAATATGGAAGTCCGGACCTGACCTACGATTTATGGTGCAAACTCCGCGGAGCCGATTTCCCTATTCCCGCTACCCTGCACGCCTGGACAATTTTGTTCTACGGCATTGGCCTTCCATACACCTTTAAACTTCCTTGGCATTAAAACATGCAGCAATTGCATTTTACCTTTTAGAAAACGTGGTAGTGCCACCAGGGGCCCGATTCTGTAAGCAATTTTTTTGACATTCCTTTTCTCTTTCTCTTTCGAAACAGTGATAAACTTATAAGTTACCTTTAAAGGCAACAAGGACATGTGATCCTTATTTTGATCTCTCTTTTCTTATATTTTTACAGAATCCCAGCTCGGGGACATTATTTTAAAAGTAACTACTACCCTAATATATCTTCTCGCTCGGGAATCGAACCCAAGTTTTATGACATTTTATTTCAGAAACTATTTATTTTTCAACTAAAAATTATAACAGCATATATTTCAATACAATTGTTCTATTTTATTATACCATTTTTGTTTTTCTCACTGTTGCTCAGGAAAGCCATTGCTCGGTGCGGAATCCTGGTCAGTAAAAGATATGCCACCCAGGGGGCTAGTGTTAGTGCTATAGAGATTTTGCCGAGTGAACAAAAATTTGTTAGCTCTCACCGTGTCAACTCAAAGAGCTTTTAAAGAATTCAACAGTAAAGTTTCTGATTTTTGTTTATGGCAAAAAGAATTGTCAGAAAGCCTGCTTATTATTATAGGCGTGTTGTTAAATTCATCAGATGGTTTAGCACTGAAATCTATCGTGACGTCACACTAGATTACCGCTAGTTTTATCCTTGTCCATATACTATTAAAACAACGACCATATTTCTTTAGCGCTTTTCCATCAATTAATTTAAAAACGGCTCCATAAAACAGCGATTAGTGCGCACGATTCATCGATGAATTTAACAACACGCCTTATTATACGTTTTGTAAGAATGTATTTTAGTCGGGTCTTGTTAAAAGTGTTGCCCATTTGTGGGCGTCCAATAGCGGCTAAATTTAAAGAACAGGTTGGAAGGCTGGTGATATTTTTTTGTTGTGTGTAACACATGGAGCCTAAAGATAAGGCGGATCATCCTTGGTCAAAAATGGTATTCAAATTGCAGTAAATTAGGATGACGTTTTTAAACTTCACTTTATATATTGTGGTCAAGATTACACCATACCCATCGCTACACCAGCACCTCTTTATTTAATGCGATTCTGGGGCCACTTTTTAAGCCAAACAGCCAAAGGAGATGGTTCTCCTCAAGGGTGGTAAACTTAACAAGCAGTGCTTGATTTTTACTATTTCTCCGTAGATAAGGTTATGTTTGTGACGTCACCGTTTTGCCAAGAAGGTAGATTTATTGTATTAATTTTTGTTAAATTTTCAACTTTTAAAAACAAATTTGGATGTACACCTACTATTAGATCCATGTTGTATACCATTTGATAAAATTAAGACTTTATACTACTTATAAACAAAACAATAGGCAAATCGATTACGTTAAAAATGCGTCACAAATATCGAATTGACATTAATTGGCATTTTCCCGGAGAGTTGGAAAGCTGCACGTGTGCAACCTGTCCCCAAAAAAGGATCCAAAAGTCTCCCTTCTAACTATAGACCTATATCTCTTCTTTCAGTTGTTTGCAAAGTAATGGAAAAATTCATTAATTCCCAAATCTTAAAGTATCTGGAAAAACATAAGATCTTACATGATAGACAATATGGATTGTCTCACACAACTGGAACAAGTCTCTTGAGTTTCTTGGTGAATCCCAGATCGTTGCTCTTGACATATCCAAAGCTTTCGATCAGGTCTGGCATGATGGGCTTCTTAACAAACTTCCTTCTTACGGTCTTTCACCTAAGCTTTGCTCTTGGCTTCACAGTTTCCTTTCTAATCGGCGTTTATCAGTTAGTGTAGATGGTCATTCGTCCAGCTTCTACCAAATTTATGCTGGGGTGCCCCAGGGCTCAGTGCTGGCACCTACGCTGTTTCTTTTACACATTAACGATCTTCTCTCTTCCACAATCAATCCCATTCATAGTTTTGCTGACGATAGTACCCTCCACTCTAGTATTCAATCTCTTAAGCCACCGTGTAATTCTGATTTTAAAAACAAGCGCAGGTCAATGCAGATATCTCTTTCACAAGACCTCGAACTTATCTTGGATTGGGGCGCCAAAAATCTTGTTCAGTTTAATGCCTCGAAAACACAGTCATGTTCGCTGTCGCGAAAAAAGTCTGCAAATGCTCATCCCTTACATATGAGCGGCCAAGTTCTGCAGAACAAAGAGTCGTTTAATCTTGTCGGCGTTACTTTTGAGAATAACCTCAACTGGCACAAACACATTTCATCCATAGCTTCGAAAGCTTCAAAAAAGATTGGATTCCTCTTCCGAGCCAGAAAATATTTCTCTTCTTCCAATCTGTACACTCTGTATGCATCCCAAATCAGACCCTCTTTAGAATTATGTTTTCATGTCTGGGGAATGGCGTCCCCTACAACACTTAGCATTCTGGACTCCATTCAAAAAAGAGCCGTTCGTCTTATTAATAATCCAACGCTCACAGAAAGGCTTCCTCTTCTTGCCCATCGTCGAGCTGTAGGGGATCTGTCGCTCTTCTATAGGTATTTTCACGGCTTCTGCTCAGAGGAATTGGCCAGTATAATTCCTTCTCTGGCAGCTCCCAACAGAGGAACACGTAGTGCAACTTTTATGCACCCTTTTACAGTTTAGTTAGAGAGGCCCCGAATTTCCCGCTTTCTTCGTTCCTTTATCCCTGAGAGTCAAGACTATGGAATCAGCTGCCCGCAGAAGTTTTTTCTTCTCCTCCCAATTTTCAAAAATTTAAGTCCCATGTGAACAAACTCCCTCTCACCACACTGAAGACACCCACGGTACGTTAGTACTTAGGCATCAGCCTTCGTGGACTGTCCCGAGATAAAAAAAAAAAAATTTGGCGTATATAACCAAAAAAAGTGCAGAAAACAGGCGTCAAGTGTGATTCAAAAATCTCAGAAGAAGATGGTAGGTCGAACATCGAAGTTTCACATGACTTGGTAAGTGCATCTAAAACTGTCTGTAGTCAAAGAAAAAAAATCCTGATTTATGGTGACCGTTCTGCTTTTAATTCTGGACCAATCATAAGTAACCATAAGTAACTCATTATCAAGGGAACATTATTTAACAGAAGCATGGGTTAAAGCGGGAGCCCACCTATCAGAACTAGGAGATTCCATTTATGAGACAAGCCATTTATATACATTAAATGACTTAGTTGTAGCTTTTATCAATTAAAATAGTATATATATTCTTTTAGTGATAGAACTTTAGTAAATCTTTTGTCTGTGAGCAAATATACTAATTTAATTTTCTTGTCTTAAATGTGATACTACAATACATAGAGATTAGTACGACCATGTTTTACTAACGATTAATAGGTTTTTAGCTAGTTCGAGGGGTTTTAATGCTTTCCTTAAGATTGTATGTAATGTAAAAAAAAAATAAACGTTACTCTTTTACAAAAAGGAAAGTATGTGATAGCGTAGTAAGTCTAATCAAAATGGTTCTAGTCATAACATAGTTATTAAACCTTTAACATTCTTACAATCGGATAAATTTTCTTATTGTGGCACCAATATTAGGGGTACAGGCTCACTGAGTGAAAACTTCGTAAATGGTGTTCAGGGAACACATAAGACTATGACTCTTGAGGGATCGGATGTGGAGCTACTTTGTTTGTACTCTAGTAGTGATGTTAATAATTTTCAGCCCACAAGTGATGGAGACGTGTCTGCTCCGATGCAGGAGATGTTGGGTAAGTTATCACAAGTCCCTATAGCTATGAATTGTCCTAATATTCATGACGAAATAAAGAAATCCTATAATCCTTCACAGACAAATAAAAATCATATTGAGAATAAATTATCTACTCCAAATTTTTTATACCCAAGACTATCTCAGTGGAATCTAGAGTAAAAATAGAAAAGAAGAATATAAAACCTCTTCACTTAAATATGCAAAGCATAACAAATAAAATTGACGAATTAGAATTGCTTTTTAATGATAAAAATATAGATATTATTGTGTGTGACTGAACATTGGTTTCGCTTTTCGGATCCAAGTAGCTTAGTCATTAGGGGTTATGAGGTGCTTTCCGACTTCTCAAGAGATCTCCACGAGCATGGGGGATCGCTTATATTAGTAAAAAAATGTTTAACATCCATGTTCAAAATAAATAATTTAGTAAATAATGCTGCTATTGAGGGAAATTGTGAGATGTGCGGAGTTACATTTAATGACGTGTGTATTGTATGTTGCTACCGACTGGGAGCAGGTAATATAGACGTTTTTCTTAAAGCAGTATTTCCAGTGTTTTCAAATATTATGGCACGTCATAGTAAGCTTATCTTTTGTGGCGATTTAAATATAGATTATCTCACTAAAAATAATATTAAACAAAAGTTTTGTGACCTGCTTCATTCTTTTAGACTTACTGTAACCACTTCAGGGCCCACTAGAATTTTTACTAATAAAAACGGTGTTACAAGTGTCTCCATATTAGATTACGTAGTTACAAACTTAAACAGTGAACTGTATAATTGCAAAATCTTCAATCCACACATAAGCGATCATCTAGCACACCTGAAGGAGTTCTCGGGAACAAGTGGTGAAATTGCCACACAAAAAAATATACACTTTAAACAAAAAAAAGGAAGATGCTTATCAACAAGTACTATCCAGGTATTTACCAGTCTTATAAAACGATAGAACTGGAATAATATTTTAAACTATTATGAAGGAACTAATAGTGTGTGGAGCAAATTTCTGGATACTATAAAGTATTGCCTGGATTGCTCCTGTCCTGTTAACTTACATACTGTAAGTACATCTTAGACCGAAAACTGGTATAATCCTCAATTACCGCAAATAAAGTTAGAGTTAGATGGATTGTATTGGTTACAGAATTATGCAGGACTGTAAATTTTCTCAGGGGGGACAAACGGGGGGGAAAAGGAAAAAAAAAAACAGATTAAAAAAAACAAAAAAGTTACTAAAAAAAAAATATATCTAACTCTGCGAAAAAAAATAAAACAATATGGACAATTGTAAAAACCCAACTTAACAGGCAAAACCAACATGGGGTTTTTAGTTGATAAAAAAAGAAGAAGAATCACTAAACCCAGTGAGGCTTTTTTAAAACCCGAAAAATCCCATTTTACAGAAAATATCTTTGCTTTCATATTTTCCAAAGGTTGGAAAAGTTGTTCATCTAGAATAAAAATTTTTGCAGAATTGTTTTTTAAAAAAAGTTTTGCATGGCTTTTTTCCTGGAAAATCTACGGAAACTGCATCATTTAATCTCTTAAATTTTTTATATGAAAATCTATATCGGGGAAAAAAACGTTGTTGCCCTTTTTTTACCGGGGCAATTGTTTTTTTAAAAGTAAAAAAACCTTTTTTTCTGACAAAACTATATAACATGGGCATACGAGGTTCTCTACTTACCTGGATTGACTTTTATGACCGACAGGAAAATGATTGTAAAATATGGAATATTTTCTCTAAACCCCCAAATAATAAGCTTGGGGGGTCAAGGATCAGCCCTTTTGGGCCCTTTTCTTTTTTTTTATGTAAATGATGTTTCCCCAACCCTCAAAAAACCCAAATTTATTTAACAATGTATGTAGATGATTCAAGGGGGTTTTCGTGTCTGATGACTTATTGGGGTTTGCCCCAACATAATGAAGGTACAGGGGATTTTGAAATATGTTGTAGTAAGAAAACAACCCTTTAATCCCTTTTTAAACTATTATTGTTAAATATTTTTTGTCCCCCTGCCAGAACAATTTTTTTTCGAACAACATGGGGGCCCCTTTTTTTTTGGGTTTTTATTCAACCTGTTCTTTTGATGCACACATTAAACACGTTTGTGGAAATTAAACTCTGTTTTTTTCTATTCTAAAATTAAAAAAAACCTGGGAAGCCCCGTTGAATGGCCGTATATTATTCTTTAGCTTACAGTTTTCTTTTATATAATGTGATCATCTTGGGTTGCAGTAGTATATGTGAAAGGGTTTAAAAACTCAGAAAAAAATATTAAGACTAATTTTTAATATGGGATATGTGTGGATAGATCGACTTTTTTTAAAATTTATATATATATATATATATATATATATATATATATATATATATATATATATATATATATATATATATATATATATATATATATATATATATATATATATATATATATATATAATATATATATATATATATATATATATATATATATATATATATATATATATATATATATATATATATATATATATATATATACCATTTTTAAATTTTAAATTTTTTGGGAGTTTTTTTGGGTTACATTTATTTTGAAATTAAAATTAAATTTTTATTTTTCAAATAAAATTGGTTTTAAAAAAAAGCCTAAAAGTTTTTAAAAAAATTTTTCAATAATTTTTTAATTGGAGGGGGTTTTAAAAAAAAAAATTTAAAAAAATTTTTTTTTTATTTAAAAGGTTCAAAAATTTTTTAAAAAAAAAAAATTAAAAGGGCTTTAAAGAGAAAAAAAATTTTATTTAAAAAAAAATATAATATATTTATTATTTTTATATTTAAAAAATAAATTTTAAAAATTTGAGGAAGTTATTTCAAAAAAAAATAAATTTAAAAAAAAAAAATTAAAATTTTATATTTTAAATAATGGCCATTTT